>PHNY01041612.1:2612-12843 GCA_003724115.2 Anethum foeniculum
AAGTTTATTGAGAAAGAAAAATAATAAGTGAAGTGTTTCATTTACTCTTGAAAAATGAGAACGACATACATTTAGGAAAAAAACAAAAACTACTAAAACTACATACTTTTAGAAACGGAGGGAGTAGTTCGATTGATTATGACTAATTCTAATTGATTATGTCTTTATATTTAATTTGTGTAATCGACAGATATCATGAATTAAGTCTATGCAAATAAGAGTAATGGAACTGGAGATTTTACTCACTAGAGACACACATATGATTAGCAGAATTGAATTTGAGTGCGAGAGCATCATCAGATTTCAGAGAAGCTTTAATACTCGAGCGAGATTAACATTGCTTTAATTGCCTGATTGATCGAATTACCAAAAGTTGTTAATGTGTAAGCATGTGTTCGAGAGTGCTAATACTCGAGAGAGATTAACAAACTCTAGTTGCATGACCACTTTAGTGGATTCAGCTTAGAAGCCAATTATTGTGTGGTGGACCTAGTTGTCCCTAGTTTTTTAATTTATTATTTAGCATCTAATTAATTAGTTTAGTGTTAATTTACATTCAATTCTTAGTTAGTTAAATATTTTGTACAAAATCGTTTTGCTCTTGAAACAATCGACGCCAATTGAATTGAGATTGATAAAACCCGTCTCCCCGAGGATACGACCCACTTGCCACTTTGTACTAGCAATAGACAACGTCAATTGAATTGAGATTGATAAAATCCGTCTCCCCGAGGATACGACCAACTTGCCACTTTGTACTAGCAATAGACACCATGCACTTGTGGCTAGATATAAATAAACACATTATTGACCCAAAAAAAAGGAAGCAAGACAAGTGATTTTTGACAGACAAGTTCAATAAAATTGAAGAGACAACATAATTTTGTTATGTGCAGTACCTATTGTGAATCAAACTACAACACAGAGGCTTGTCCAACAAAGATAAACAATTGCTTCTTAATTGAAAATTTATTTATATTTTCATATTCTCGGATGTAGACTAAATTATATAGAATATAAACAAAGCAAATGGATCTGAGAAATAGGTGAAGAACAAGGCAAAAAGTCAAATGAACAAGATGACCTTAATATGAAAGCGTCACAAGGGATATTAAATCACAAACCGGGAACATGAAAGAATGTGCATAAAGGGTTGCGCATAATTTGTGAAAAGCTCAGAACCTGGCAACTCAAATACGTTAGAACAAAGAAGCCCAATCAAAAAATGGTATTAGACATTAAAATTGAAATTCTTACTAAAAAAAAAGGAACCTTAATACTCATGTTAGTTTTTACTTTAATTAAGTACTTAAATTTCAATTCTATTTTATTATGTAACTAGTCAACAAATATCATTCTTGTGAAGTATTCATTGATTAGAAAATTTTCTATGTTTAATATCAATTAATTAAATAAAGTTAAAATAATAAAAATGAATGATATTTAGGATTTAGTTAAGGTTTTTTAATCTATAAAAATTTAGATAAATTCTTATATGTTGAAGTATAAAAGCAATCAACTGATAATCTGTAAATGCTAAATTGATAACAAATTATGTAAGTCAACATATATCATAATGATCAATCAACTGATGTGAAGAAAAGGAAGTCAAAGTGTGAATATTTGAAGACTTGTATTTTTCACAAGTGAAATGAAGATTAACTGCTATTTGAAGTTTTAAAGGATGAAGAATAATGAATCGTCAACGGATAATTAAAATACAAAGACTCAATAAATGCAAAGCGGTAATAGCTACTAATGAGTTGATAGTAGCTTTGTTAGACAAATTTGACGGATGTACAAAAGTTTAAAGGAATGATTTTACAATTGTAGATTTTTGAAGTCTATTGTTGCAAGTGCACAGATCATCGAAATGCAAATATACCAAGTGCATTAATTTTTCGCAATTTAAAAGCAAAAAAAACTTATTAGAAAAGACATCATGATATGTATGTATATATATGCATATGTGAAATACTTAACAAATTTGAAAGAAACAATAGACCCAAAATTGGTAAGTTGTTCACCATGACTCGAGCAAACAAAGTCAAATCAAAATTGACAATGTGTTCACAGTTTAAGACCCGCATAAAAAAATAGTAGTCTCATCCAAACAATTAATGGATATGCAATACATTTGTGCTACAAATTCATATGTTTATTACAAAATATTAAAAAGAAAAATATGATGTAATTATTAAAGACAAGTCAAACATGAATGGACACATCTACAATAAACAAAAAATAAAGTATAATGACAAGAGTAATAGTCAAATGATGACACATGAACTTATACATCAGCAAAGATGGAACTTTAACAACTAAAATAGGTACACAACAAACATAAACTTACATATGCTTCCTCAATAATTAAACGGAAAAGAAATAATTTATACCATGCCTATAATCCAAATGACCATATTTATCTTTTTTCCGCCATACATCATAGAAAATGGAAAAAGACACTGATAATTATAACTATAGTGTTACTATAACATTTCTGAATTCATAGGAGATAAATTAAGGATTTGAAAAATCTGAACAATATAAAGAAATGAAATAACATAACCAACTATTATAGATGAATTGATAAAAGAGAAGGTATGAAATTCTTCAATTCAAAGAATTTCATTATTGAAGAAAATGATTAAAAAAAAAGTAAAATTGAGAGGATGGGAGTGAAAACATGAATTGAGTTTGGGTGAATGAAAAATGATAAACTTGTAACTTTTTTTCACTCAATAATATGGCAAGAAATAGATACACTTACTTTTATTCTAGAATGTAGGGCTGCACATGGGTCGGGTTGGCCGGGTTGGAGGCGTTTTTACAAACCGACCCAATTAGATCGGTTTGAAATTTTTTAACCCAACCCGTAAAATATAAATTTGTATCCCAACCCTACCCGTCGTGCATCGGTTTGGGTCGTGTTGGGTCAGTTTGAACGGGTTGAATGATTCTATTAAAAAGTTTCAATATTATATATCTATCGCTTATTCTCATTTTAAAAATTTTAGTAACGCATATCATATCATAAATAATATGCACACACACGATATATAATCATACATCTCTAAATGAAAATTAATAATGTAAGAAATAACAACAATAAATTGGACAAAGAAAATTCTAGCATATTCATTAGAAATCTTTATAAGGTTGAGAATAAAAGATAATACATAAAAACATACAAAAAGATGTGTAGATTCATATCAAACTTGAAAAATTATATAAAATTAAAAGTGACATATTAGTGAATCGGGTTGGGTTAGGGTAAAAATATTTGTAAACCTTACCCAACCCATTTACGTCCGGGTTGAACAATTAAAAAACTATATATAATTCGGTTTGCATTGGATCGGGTTTTTCAGGTTAAAAAAGGGTTGGGTTGGGTCGGTTTGATCAACCCATGTGCAGCCCTACTAGAATGATTGTAATATACAATTATCAAATATTGGTTGTTGAATAATTAATATAAAGTTTAGTTAAAAGAATATGTATTGGAGTAAACAGCAATATTTATATAACAAAGTCTTAAGTTTAATATTAATTTATAAAATTTATAATGGACTAATTATTATTTATATGTTGCACTAGTTGCCGTATCAAAAAATTTATGAAGTTATAAATTTTAAGATTCGTGATGATTGTTTCTAAGAATGTGTCTAAATAACTCGGCCCATATTTGCATGTATGTCAACACTAAATAACTCGGCCCGACCCATACGTATATGCATGTATATATTATACACATAACTGTTTATTATTAAAAAAAGTTAAAAAAGCGTAGAAAAGATACGGATAAGAATAAAAACTTGAATGGAAAGCGAAAACGTATCAATAAACAAAGAAGATAATGATATACAATTGAATTTAGAAGATTATAAACTCGTCAATAAGATTGAAAATATAGTATATGAAGCAATCTTATATAATTATAAAAAATAGTAAATAAATATTATATACAGAAAACCAGTCAGTCTGAGAAGCTTTTGGCATAGCCCACAGTCTAAAAAGCAAAAACCAGAAGAGCACCCTCAGCTCCTCTGCCCCTATATATAAAAAAAAATTATATGTAAGAGTCCTCTGTATAAAGACTACAGTAATAAAACTAATACTAAAACATAGGTAAGAAACAGGGGAAGTAAAAAACATTAGCTTCCTACAACCCAAAGAATCAAATCCCATCCTCCCAATTCCCAACACCACATTCTCAAAACCCACCACTAATGTCACTCTAATTTACAGATCTCACCTATACATACAATTCTTGTGTGTATTCTTTTGAATGGCTTCATCAGTTAGAAAAGCAGAGGCTAAGGCACAACAGAGCAGAAGCAAGAATTCAATAGAGGTATTTTCTTGGCTCAAGAACTTACCTTTAGCTCCTGAGTATTATCCTACAATTGATGAGTTTCAAGATCCAATTGGGTATATTTTTAAGATTGAAAAAGAGGCTTCTAAGTATGGAATTTGTAAAATTATACCCCCTGTTTGTTCTGCTTCCAAGAAAACTGTAGTTTACAATCTTAATCAGAGTATTTTGGCTAGGTCTTCCAATACGAACCCCAAAGAGAGTCCTACATTTACAACTAGACAACAACAGGTAGGGTTTACTCCTAGGAAGCATTGTCCTGTTAAGAAACATGTGTGGCAGAGTGGTGAGAGTTATACTGTTTCGGAATTTGAGGCCAAAGCTAAGTTGTTTGAGAAGAATTATTTGAAGAAGTGGTCGAAGAAGGCCTTGTCGCCTTTAGAAATTGAGACTCTTTATTGGAAGGCTACATTGGATAAGCCCATTTCGGTTGAGTATGCTAATGACATGCCTGGATCAGCATTTGTGCCGTTGATTGGAAAGAAGAGTGGTAGAGTTTCGGGGGAGGGTTCTACTGTTGGTGAAACTGCATGGAATATGAGGGGAGTGTCGAGGTCTGATGGATCATTGTTGAAATTTATGAAGGAGGAGATTCCTGGTGTTACGTCGCCAATGGTGTACTTGGCTATGCTGTTTAGTTGGTTTGCTTGGCATGTGGAAGATCACGATTTGCATAGTTTGAATTATATGCATATGGGGGCTGGCAAGACATGGTATGGCGTGCTCCGGGAAGCTGCACCTGCTTTTGAGGATGTGATTAGGGTGCAAGGATACGGAGGAGAGATTAATCCTTTAGGTGAGTTAATAGACAATAAGTAGGGCTTACTTGCAATTGATTTTTATCTCGTTTGAGTTATGATATACGCTTGTTAATATAATGTGAGAAATGCGGTAGCTTACTTTTGTGTTGTGCACTTTGTAAATTTTCATGTTTGAATCTATATATTCCAGTTTCTACTGCTGTATATAGATTCTAATGGTTCCTTACTGTTGAATTTGAATGAAAGTTTATATATGGACTGCAAGGATTTGCATGATAATTGTTAAATGCTGAGAAATGCTTTAGTGGCTGTCGGTAAATTATGGCCTTGAGTACTGACATCAATCATATACTTCAAACTTTAGGGCACTTTTTGTTCGAAATTAGTTATTGATAAAAAAATATAGGCACTGTATCTAGAGCATCTTTCAGGAGAGATGATTTACCATAATTTCTGTCATGGGTGTATTTTGTCGCATCTGTTCTTTTTTAAACTTTAGCTAGATTATGTTGTGCACTATTGCTAAGTTTATGTTCCCTTATTTTTGAACTTTGATGTATACTTTCAGTGACTTTTGCTACTCTTGGCGAGAAGAACACTGTCATGTCTCCAGAAGTCCTTGTTAGTGCTGGGGTTCCATGTTGCAGGTGATACTTTAATTCCCTTCCAGTACTGCTTTTTTTGTTCTTTCTTTAGCTCTCTACAAATTGATTTTGCCTTCAGAACAGAGCAGGCAATATTTGCTTCTGAGAATAATTTAAGATTAAACGAAAAAGAAGACACGTGAATTGCAAGATAGTTTTGTTACCAAACATATTACCTCTAGAAATATCAAGCTATCTAACTATGTAGCGAATATGCACTTTGTAAGAGTTTCTATTATATTTATTTTAGCATCTTGTTCTGCTTTATGCACATCTTTGTTTTACCTTTCAACCTCTGCAAATATCAGGCTGGTGCAGAATGCTGGCGAATTTGTTGTTACTTTTCCAGGGGCTTATCACTCAGGATTTAGTCATGGTATGACTTCAATTCACTTGGGTTTGCCTTTGTATGATATAAACATCTATTGACAGGCGCTTATGCTACACAGGGTTTAATTGTGGGGAGGCAGCAAACATTGCTACTCCTGAATGGGTGAGACTTGCAAGAGATGCTGCAATTCGTCGGGCTTCAATTAATTTGCCTCCCATGGTCTCCCAATTCCAGTTGCTCTATGATCTTGCACTATCTTTATCGTCAAGGTAGGGTAATGATATTCTTGGATTTTTTTGGTTTGTTGTGTGCTTTGTACTGTATTCTGTTTTTTTAAATTAGTTTACTTCAAATTTAAAATTTGGAGATATAAATACTAAAAAAATGAAGTCATCTTCCATATGAAGCACATTTTATATTGTCAATATATGCATGTCAGTCAATTTGGGTTTAAGTTAGCACGTGAGGTATGATATTATCTAACATAAGTTTAAAATAACAACTGAACTTGGTAGTAGGTCTGCAGTTTTTTCTTTTCTTGCCAAGATTTTGTGTACTAATATTAATATTAGTATGATCTAATTTTAAGGAGATTTTATAGTGTTTGGGCTTTTTTATAAGATGAGCAAATGCAACGTTTTGCCATCTTAATTCCATGCTAGTTAAAAATTTATCTATATAGTTATAGTGTATTAAGCCTGTAGATGAAATTATGTATGTTAAACCAGCATTTCTAAGTTTACCTTTTATTTTTCTTATTCCCAGAGTACCCATGACCAAAACTCCTGAGCCACGAAGTTCGAGATTGAAGGACAAAAAGAAGGGTGAGGGGGAAACCTTGGTAAAAGAGCTATTTGTGCAGGATATAGTACAGAACAGAGAGCTGCTTCATACTCTTGGCAAAGGTTCTCCGGTCGTGCTTCTTCCCCGAGATTCCACAGACAATTCCATTGACAAGAAATCATATGATGGATATTTAATGAAGGAGAAATCAGAAATGTCCTTGGATTCATCTAGTACAGATGGTAAAATGAAGTTTTTTAATGAAGTAAAGCTTGACAGAAAGCAGAGGTCCAAGGGATCCTATTCAATGAAGGAAAAGTTCCCTAAATTGAGTGGTTGCATAAAGCCTCCATTGTTTGGTGTAAATAATGATGAAATATGTGCACCAGAGTATGAGAATGAAAGCACAAACACAGAAGAAAAATCATGCACTCAGAACGATCGGCTGCCGAACAAAGGACTTTTCTCTTGTGTCACTTGTGGAGTTTTATGCTACGCTTGTGTTGCAATAGTAAAACCCAAGGAAGTGACCGCTCATTACCTCATGTCAGCCAAAAGTAGCAGTATTAGTGATTGGAGCACTGCCTCTAAAGTAGATAGCAAAAGCTTGATGCCTTCTTGTATGAATGCAGACACTGCTGAACTGACTACTAGTTTAGGTAATTACTTTTTGCCATTTCTTCTAACTTATATTGATATTTTACACTGGTTTAATGTACACTTCTACATGCGTGTGTATTCAACAATCACTCCTAAAAGTTTGATGAGATGTGGTATTATCATATTATGCTTGACCTATCTCTTCTGCACACCAAATACTATACACATATCCTCTCAAGTCATTATTTTGCAACACCTTGATGATTTTATACATGCAGTATGATACGTAAAAATATTTTAAGCACCTTAAAGTGACGTGGCATGGAACTTTTACAATCTAAATAAATCAATATATCTAGACCTAACAATATGTACACACGAGATAGGTTCCTTGATTCAACTGTAAGCAAGCATCATATACTTTATCTACATACTGATTAATGGAAATGACTTGTCTTAATTTATTTTAAACAGGATGGATGACAAAGAAAACCCGCAATGGTGTGGTTGATGTACCAAGAGAATCTGTTGAACGAGGTCTAACAGAAACAACAGAAGGAAGCAGGAAAATGAATTCTCATGTTGAAACACACAAAGACAATTCTTCCTTGGGTCTTTTAGCTTTGACTTATGCCGATTCTTCTGATTCGGATGAAGATCAGATTGAAGCTCCGGTCGATGCCAAAAAAATTGAATCCCTCAACTTCTCTGCTATAAATGGACTTGATAGTGATAATAGCGAATCACCATCCCATACTTATTTTAGTGGACCAAGTGATCAGTGCAATATTTCTTTTCCATTACGTTCTTGTGGGGATGAAGTTCCCCTTCAAAATTTTGATCCTTATGAGGAGCATGGGCGAGGAAGAGCTGATTTTGAAGATAGACGTTATCAAACTTCTGATCGAGCAGTTGGCAGTGCCTTAGCACCAATGGACAATATAATTAAGCCATATGCTTCAAGAACTGAAGAGGATTCTTCTCGATTGCATGTTTTCTGCCTTCAGCATGCTGCGGAAGTAGAGCAACAACTGCGTTCAATTGGTGGAGTGCATATTTTGCTCTTTTGTCATCCAGGTGTGTGACTAATAAGCCTATTTGCAACTGATATTACTATATACATAATATCCCACTCCTTGGTTGATTCCCCCTCCCCTTCCCGCTGCGTTTTACATCTTACCCTTTGTGCCAAAATAATTCCAGCAAATAAAAGAAACATTGCTTTTTTAATATAGGGCATAGGCATTTGGAGAAGTTAAAATTCTGTTTGTATGACTTGGAGAGATTTGCTCCTAGAAATATCAGTAGTTTATATTGCTATTCTTCTTTTTCTTATTTTATTAAGCAATCATTGGATGAAACATGTGCAGACTATCCCAAGTTACAGGCTGAAGCAATAGCAATGGCATATGAACTGGGATCGGACGGTCTTTGGGGTGATATTACATTCAGAGAGGCCACTGAAGATGACAAGGAAACAATGAAGGCAGCTCTAGACAGTGAAGAGTCCATTCATGGGAATGGTGACTGGGCTGCAAAACTAGGGATTAATATCTGTTATAGTGCTAACCTTAGCCGCTCTCCTCTATACAGCCAGCAGATGCCGTACAACTCGGTTATATACAATGCATTTAGGTGTGGTTCTTCAGATAACAATTCCGCAGAACGTAAGGTATCTGGGAAATGGTCAGGCAGACAGAAAAAGATTGTTGTTGCTGGGAAGTGGTGCGGTAAAGTATGGATGTCAAATCAAGTTCATCCTTTGCTAGCAGGAAGAGATGATGAACCAGAACAGGAGAGAGGATTTCTGGCTTTATCAGCAGGTGAACGTCCAAAGCCTAATAGTGCGAAGCATGAGAAACCTTCAAAAATCCGTGAAATTGAAATAGCCCCTGCAAGTAGTAAGGTAGGGAAAAAGAGGAAGAGCAATACTGAAATCAAGCCAGCCTCAAGAGCCAAGTCGCTTAAAGTAGAAGAACCAGCTAGAACCCCAGATGATGCACTGGACAATAAATTTGTTCGGCAGTATAAAAGAAATTTTAGAAATAAAAGGAAGAAGGAAATGAAGGAGACTCCTCCACCAATGGACGACAGTGAGCAAGAAACCGAACGATCCACCTTGCATAGTGGAGATGAGCCGGAAGGGGGACCTAGCACAAGACTCAGGAAAAGAACCTCACAGCCACCTACAGATGACATGACCAAACTAGCTGAATTAAAATCTGTTTCAAAGAAGCAAGCAAACAATACAAAAGCAAAGAAAGCTCCAAAATTTAAAGCTTTAGCTGGCAAGAACAACAAGATTGCAAGCAATGAGGAAGCAGAGTATGCATGTGACATGGAAGGCTGCACAATGAGTTTTAAATCCAGGCAAGAACTAATGCTGCATAAACAGAACATCTGTCCAGTAGAAAACTGCAGGAAAACGTTCTTCTCGCACAAGTATCTGTTGCAGCATAGGCGTGTCCACGAAGAAGACCGCCCTCTAGTATGTCCTTGGAAAGGCTGCGGTGTGACATTCAAATGGGCTTGGGCACGGACGGAACACATCAGAGTGCATACCGGTGCTCGCCCATATATATGCAATGTGGATGGATGCGGACAGACGTTCCGGTTTGTGTCAGATTTCAGTCGTCACAAGCGAAAAACTGGACACTCACCTAAGAAGCGGAAGAAGTAAATTTGAAGAGATGATGTTAAATTGACATAGCTGTTGAAATTGCTTGTTCGAGTAAGG
>PHNY01041715.1:6190-30806 GCA_003724115.2 Anethum foeniculum
GAATGGGAGAAATCTAAGTATGGAGGGTGAGTGTGTGTAGTATAGTGATGAGTAAAAAGTGACCAACCCTTAAACCCTTCATCCTGGGCCTATTTATAGGCCCAGGGTTAGGGTTTTTGGGTGCATACCTCTGATCCTGACCATCCATTACCAAGCAGCTGGGACGCCTGGCGCTCCTGGATGGTTTACACGTGTCCAGGTAGGAAATTGTGGAAAAGTGTGTCAAGAATATTCTGGCGTGTGTCTTTATTACGCTCATCATTGGCCGTTATTAGCTGTCACCATCACGAGTGGACTTCGATCCTGATTTGTGCTCCACCTAGCTTGCGGGACCTAGAGCCAGCTGGACTGCTGGATTGGGCCTTAGCTGGATTGCGTCATGACTGGACCGCATTGTAGCTGAACTGGGCCCTAGCTGGGCTCAATGCAGCTGGATTGGAGCTTTGCTGGGCTATTTATATCCTATCATTCTCAATAATGTTATCAAAATTTTCCAGCAATTTACAAGCACCAATTGAACATAGGGTAATTGGTGCAACATAAGGGAATTGTAAGCGCCAACAAGTTTTTAAAATTATTTATGTACTAAATTTTTAAGATTAATTAAAATTTTAGTATAGGGATAATCGATTTCTACATCCAATTTTCAAGTAATAAAATAATAAAAAAGTTTTAAATGTAATAAATTTTGAACTTAATACTAATCATAATACAACTGGAATTTTATATACCAATTAAAAAATATATATTCAATAATTATAAAATATAGGAGTATTTTCTAGTTACTGTTAATAAAAATATTTTGATTAAAAAAATAGGATTGTTAGAAACCTTAAAAAATTATATAAATACAATAAATTTAGTTTTTAATAAATTGAAATTTAAAACTTAAAATTTTTAAAATAAAATTCATATATACTAATAAATAATAAATATATTATGACAGCTCCAAATCGGGGTCAGGCGTTATCTAATAACTTTAGTGAATATCCGCCCTGAGGTACTTCTCAATTAAATTTTCAATTGGTAAATCTCGTTTAATTTGCGATCGTATGTCTGTATGTGTGTATATTTAATCTGATTGGTGGTTTATTTGATGTTGATTGATGTTATAATCTTGAAATTGAGGTAATTTGTGAATGATTTTTGATCCTGTAATTGTTTTTCACTTGCTCAGTTTTGATCCTGTAATTGTGTTTCCCCCTCAGTACTATATCCAATTTGGTGTGTTCTCACTATTCTATTATTGTTTTTATTCTGTAATTTGGTGATTTGTGAGTGCTTTTTGATCCTCTAATTTGGTATCATTGTTTATCTTAATTCTTTATCTTCTGCTCGTAATTTTATTATTTGTTTCGTGATTTCCTATATGTTATCCCCTATTCTATTATTTGTGCTAACCTTTATGGATGCAGGATTAGCTCATTCTTCATATATCAGGGCTACTCGTAATTCTCGATCACTTTTGAGTTTTCGACAAGACGACTTGGATAGGTTTATTTGTAATAGACATGCTATGAATTTTGACTTTGCCAACTATATGCTCGTCGGGGCCAGGAGGACCAACGGTAAGGAAAATCAATCCGTGAGCTCCTCCCCGTCGAGTAAAACTTACGAAAAGCAGCTAGTTGATGCTCTTAACCTTAACAGAAAGCGAATTTTGTCTTTCAGGAACAAGGCGTCAATCCCTATTCAAAGTGATGTTCATCAAGCTAATCCAAGGAGGCGTCGCCAAATTTCACTGAAATCTGAGAAGACCTTGTGCGCTCCTGGTATTTTGGATGATTTCTACTTGAATCTATTGGACTGGGGCAGTAAGAATGTTGTTGCTATTGCTCTTGAAAATACGGTATATTTGTGGGATGCTTCCCAAGATGTTCCTTATGAACTACTGAAAATTGATGAGGAAAATGGTCCTGTTATGAGTGTTAAATGGGCTCCTGATGGCTGTCGTGTAGCTGTTGGTTTGAATAACTCTGATGTTCACCTTTGGGATTTCACAGCCGGTAAACTGCTCAAGACTTTGAGAGGCTGCCACAGCTCCGGAGTTGGAGCGCTTGATTGGAACAACAATGACATTTTGACTACTGGAGGAATGGATAGTCAGATTGTTAACAATGATGTGAGAATGAGAGATTATATTTTTGAGATGTATCGAGGACATTCTCAAGAGGTTTGTGGACTGAGATGGTCGCCCTCCGGCCAGCAGTTAGCTAGCGGAGGAATTGATAGTCTGCTACACATATGGGATAGGTCCATGGCTTCTTTAAATTCGCCAAATCAGTGGCTTCACAGGCTCCAAGACCATACTGCTTCTGTAGAAGCTCTAGCCTGGTGTCCTTTTCAAGAAAATTTGCTTGCCTTCGGAGGAGGTGCAAGTGATAGATGCATTAAGTTTTGGAACACCAATACTGGTGCTTGCTTAAATTCCATTGACACAGGCTCTCAAATCTGCTCTCTGTTGTGGAACAGGAATGAGCAAGAACTACTTAGTTCTCATGGATTTTCACAGAATCAACTTACTCTTTGGAAGTACCTATCAATGGTTAAGATGGCAGAACTTAATGAGCATACATCTAGGGTACTATTCATGTCTCAGAGCCCAGATGGACGTATTGTTGCATCTGCAGTAGCAGATGAAACACTTAAATTGTGGAATGTTTTTGAAACTTCTAAAGTGGAAAAGGCAGCTCAAGAACCATTTGCCCGCTTCAATCACATCCGGTGAAGTAAAAATTGTTGTCTGTTAATAGAAATTATATATAACCATAGTAGATTTAAGGACTTTTTTTCACTTTTAGGTCCTTTAGTATTGAATGAATAAGATATATAATATTTTATTTTTTGTACAGATAATAGCGAGCTATATTTCCACAGAAATGCATACACAAAATAAAGAATGCATACATAGCAGATTATACTGTTTCTACATAAATGCATACACAAAATAAATAATGTTTATAAAGTCTTGTTCAACAGAAATTACTTAGTTGCTTATATTTCTTGACATTTTTGTTTCCGGACATCAATCCCTCAAGATTTTTTTGATGGGGCAATTTCACAGCCCCAACTGGTTCTAGCAGACATTATTGAAGCTGTGTTTCCTTCGGGAAATTACAAAATGACATATTTCAGGAATCTTGTCAAGGTTAGTTGGCCACCGATCAGTTGTTTTAGAATATTGAGAGAGCTTTATTTAAAGTATAGAGAGGTTTAAAAATCAACCGTGACATCCTGATTTCCGCATGCAGGAAGAAACAATTACCAATATCAATCCTGAAATGTGTGATAGGGATGTTTCATCAGCTCTTGAATCAACCATTGCAGACTGTTGAGTAAATGATTTTAGTGTCCAGGTATTGGCTTATATGTTTTAGCAGTGGAAGTGATTAATTTTTCAAAATTATGTAAAATTTAATCGAGATAATTGTTGGCATTACAAGAGGTATGTTAAAACTCTCCTGTTGATGCCTCATCTATAAATATTATAATTCCTGGATCCTCAAAATTTGTGGCTTTTTACACCCCCTACCCCAGGACTTCACCCTTAATTACCGATGATGCCATTGCAACATCCCTCCTTTGCTGCATGCCCACGTGACTGTTCCGGAAAAGGTAACCAACTTTAATTCCTTTGCTACTTTCTTCCATGAACACGTGTGATACAATCTCCACCGTCAGTCAAAAATTAAGCTCTGTGTACCTCACTCCCATATAATTTGTGCAGCATAGTCCACTTGAAAAAGTATATTTTTAATATACTCCTTTTGACAGTACACACAGGAAAGAAAGTACTGTATCATCCTCTTTTAGATGGTAATGTGATTCAAAATTCAAATTTGAATCATACAAGCTATTTCGCCTTACAACACTTCGATTCATTCTTCTTCTTCTACATTTGCTCAAGAGCCTGCAATGAAAGAGGTGTTTCCATGAGTTATCTATTGATGATGTATAATTTGAATCATTTATAGATTTTTTCTTGTTTCTTATGCTAACAATTTCTATTCTATCAGGCAAACTACGATTATCTTTCGTTGCATAGCTTCACAACAATTCAATCAGAACGCGGTGTGTCTTCCTTTATAAATCGTTATTAATTTTTTATCCTTTGTTAATTTAATATTTCGCACTGCAGAAAACATAATTTCCCTTGCTTGCTTAACCTCCTTTACCTAGGCACACACCCGAGAAAGTTACGGAAGTTTGATGGGGTTGGTAAACCCAACCTGGACAGGGCTAACCAAAATAAATGTTCAAATTCCAGCGAGCGAGGTTTGTCACGAACTGAATTCTTTACTCAAATGATTACAATCTTACTTTATTTTTACTCTCAGCTTATTCTTTCTCCGGTTATTTTGAATACATTGTAATTATCTGGAGTTACTTTATTGTCCACTACCAGTGTTTGATTTTCATGAAGTATTGCTTAAATGTAACGAAATTATTTGTTCACCTTTCAATACTGAAATCATGTCTGTACTATGTTCATTCTTGCTTCTTTAATTAGCGAGTTATATTATTTCTCTGTTGACTTGACATATACGACATTGACTGTTACAGTATTCTTTGTAAACACATCCGATGTAAGTGAATTATCACATAAATCTATGCTTATTTACTTTCTGTTTAAAAATGTTTTCCTTGCAGTTATTTTTAGTAATACTTTTACTGTTACAGGTGGCTGTAAAAATAAGGAGGTCCCTCCCTTTTCATTTCCAAATTACGGCGGTTGTAACATGACTTACCAGCATGACCATATTAGTCATCCTCAAAGGATTTCTGGGAGTCCTGTTTATTCGTCATTGATATTTCAGACTCCTTCCAATATCAAATCATTGCATGACAACACAACTGGCCTCTCAGGGAATCCAGGCAGCGCAAGTATTTCAGACCTGCACGGTATACCATCATCCGTTGTGGACTTATTAATGCCAAGTTTGCACCTTTTTTTAATATTATTATTAATGCCAAGTTTACACATTCTCTTTCTCAGGGCTTATGTATCGTACAACTTCATTGTATCCGAATGAAAATTCATCGACACCTCACTCTCCTATAGAGCCTTTATCTGACCTTCATGTTTAAAAACGTTTTCCTTGCAGTTATTTTTAGTAATACTTTTACTGTTACAGGTGGCTGTAAAAATAAGGAGGTCCCTCCCTTTTCATTTCCAAATTACAGCGGTTGTAACATGACTTACCAGCATGACCATATTAGTCCTCCTCAAAGGATTTCTGGGAGTCCTGTTTATTCGTCATTGACATTTCAGACTCCTTCCAATATCAAATCATTGCATGATAACACAACTGGCCTCTCAGGGAATCCAGGCAGCGCAAGTATTTCAGAGCTGCACGGTATGCCATCATCCGTTGTGGACTTATTAATGCCAAGTTTGCACCTTTTTTTAATATTATTATTAATGCCAAGTTTACACATTCTCTTTCTCAGGGCTTATGTATCGTACAACTTCATTGTATCCGAATGGAAATTCATCGACACCTCACTCTCCTATAGAGCCTTTATCTGACCTTACAAATAAACAAAGTTATTCCACATATTCACAAGGTATTCAGTACATGTCATTTTTCTTTAATTGTCCATATTTCTGATCTGTCCCAATTTAATTGTGTGTACATTATATGAGCATCAAGTGTTTTTTTCCGATGAATTAATGCTTAAATCTATCCTCGTGCTTTCCTGTGGTAGTGTTTTTCTCTTACAGTTAATTCTTTTAATTCTACAGAAAGAGATAGAACTGACTCTGAGAAGTTCAGAGCATCTCAGAATCCTTCTAATATTACAATAGTACATGATGATACAAGGGTCCTCACAGAGATTTCACACAGCTCAAGTTTTTCAAAACAACACGGTAGAGGCTGTTAAATTTTTGACTTATTAATGCCATAATATAAAGGCACCAGTTTTGGATTTTTTCGTATTACTACATTTTACACTTTATTTTTTCAGGTGTTATGTATGGTTGTCCTTCATTGAATCAAGATACAAATGCATTGAAACCTATCTCTCCTATGGAGCCTTTATCTGACATTACAAACAGTAAAAGTTATTCCAGATGTGAACAAGGTATTGTCTCCATACATGTCATTTGTCTTTTTTCCCTTCTCTTTGCATTCCCGCCTATGTTGAGACAATCAACCTTTTTTCAAAATAGAGATATTTCGAAGATGTACGAAGGACAACCTTAGTACAAAGCACTGCAAAGAGAATGTTAAGAAGGATAACAAAGGACGTGGTCACGTTGACTCTTTTGTTGGAAATATTAGTAAAACACGTTTATTTGTTGATGATGACACGGGAATTGACTATGAGTCAGCAGGTATACTACTTCAACTCAGATTCAGTTGTTGCATCGTATATAATGCATTATTGTCCATAATTGCGGAATTGACATTTTCACTTTGTTTTGCTTTAGAGTTTTCAACAATTCCTGAATTACAAGCAGAGGAGTCAGATTTATTTTGGGATGCTGGTATAACATATTTTTTATTTTCAGAAGGAGATTGTGAATCAATTCCCGTGTTTATATATTCAACTAAATTTTTTATGAATTGTTTCTCTGTTTCAAAATGTTTAACAGATTATGACGAACCTGATTGTGTCGAGAGCCCCTTGGATAGTGAACCAGGTATATAAATTGAATAGTATCCTTACCGTTTTTCTATGTAAGTAATTGTTGTCTATTTTTACAGTAATACAGTACCCTCTAAGACAATAACACATTTTCCAAACTCAGTTCCGAACTCAGTACCAGCTGCTTATTCATCTCTTGGTGCTCCTACGGAACATTGTCGTAAATGCAATGCAATAATATGGAAGGAAGAGAGGACCAATAAAAATGTGAAGAATGGAACTCCTAAATTCAGTTTATGCTGTTGTCAAGGTCAGGTAAAATTACCATGCACCCACCCACTCCTTCATACTTGAAGCAGTTATATGATGATCCCAAAAAAAGTAATGCTTTTAAAAGATGCATTCGTATGTACAATGCCATGTTTGCCTTTACTTCCATGGGTGGTAAGGTCGATCACTCTATAAATACTGGGAGAGCTCCTTATGTATATGGTCTCAATGGACAAAATCATCATGTCTTTGGCACACTTATACCAAATGAAGGAGATGATCCTAATTTTTGTCAGCTTTACATTTACGATACTGAGCATGAAATTCAGAACCGGATGAAATGGGTAAAAGTTGATGATGGTGATGCTATTGATGCTGAAATTGTGGAAGGTCTGGTTACAATGTTAAACAAAACCAACCAGCTGGTCAGGAAATTTAGATATGCACGAGATCGCTTTAAAGAACATCCTGTAAGAGATTTAAAGATAAAGTTGAAGGTGTGTCGTTCCGAAAGTGGCCTTGAAAATGTGATTGGACCATCAGATGAGGTAGCATGTGTAATGGTTGGTGATATTGATACAACAATTGGTGATCGAGATATCATTGTTGAGAAAAAGACTGATGTTAATTCCAGGGACATTATAATGGAGAAGTCTGATAAAAAACTTGAACGTATATCCAGCGTCCATCCTTCACTCATGGCGTTACAGTACCCGCTCCTGTTCCCTATCGGTGAGGATGGTTACCATGACGAAATTCCATATGTAGATTCTAAGACTCAGAAGAGAAAAAAGCGCAAAAGAATTACCATGAAAGAATATTATGCATATAGGTTCCAAGTTCGCTTGAATGAAGGTATATGTACAGATTTCTTATATATCTGTCTTGTGTTTCATCCTAATATTCCAAGAAAGCTGTTGTACTCTTCTGATATAACATTTTGAATATTTGTAGGCCTAAACGTTCGCTTAGCTGGGAGGCTCTACCAACAGTATGTAGTTGATGCATTCTCATGCGTGGAACAATCCCGTTTGTGGTGGCTCCGTACTCATCAAACAAACTTGAGGAGCGATCTTTATAACTCTATTGCAAAGAAAGTCTTTAACGGCCAAAGCGAGACTTCCAATGTTGGTAAAGGCTTCATATTGCCTGCTAATTTTCTGGGCTCCAAGCGCTATATGCAGCAAAATTTCCAGGACGCCCTTGCAGTGCGTCGGGTAGTTGGACATCCAGACATTTTTTTGACCATGACATGTAACCCTTTGTGGGATGAAATTCTACAAATGATGAAGATTCTGCCTGGATGCTCTCCTAGAGATTCTCCTGATATAATAGCTCGTGTATTCCACCTAAAACTTGAACAACTGTTGGATGACATAAAGAAGAAAAATATCTTCGGGAAGTGTATTGGAGGTAAACTATGCAATATTAATTCTAGATGTTGGTTATATTCTAACATTAAAATTTAATACTTCTGTGATCTAATATATATGTGAACAACATGCAGTAATGTACGTGGTGGAGTTTCAGAAACGTGGACTCCCTCATGTTCATATGTTAGTATGGCTTGATGCGGAGTCGAAGCGCAACCTCACTAAAGATGTCGACAAATTTGTGAGTTCCGAGATTCCTGATCCACTAACAGATCCTATCGGGTATGAGGCTGTTAAATCTCTGATGATTCATGGCCCCTGTGGACTACAAAACAACAAATCTCCATGCATGATTAATGGTGTTTGTTCGAAACATTTTCCTAAGAAGTATGAATTCACCATATTGTTGTTCTTAATGTTCAGATTATTGACACCATAATTGTTTGCATTGTCTTTCACCAGGTACTGTAGAGAAACTTATTTTGATCAGTCCGGCTTCCCAATTTACAGACGACGTAATACGGGAATAACTGTGAGTAAAGGAAAATGTGAACTTGACAACCGTTGGGTTGTCCCGTTCAACCGAGATTTGTTGGTAAAATACCAATGTCACATGAACGTTGAGATTTGTTGTCACGCACGTAGTTTAAAATACTTATTCAAGTATTGTCTCAAAGGTCATGACCGTGCCACGGTGGAGATCTCGACTCAGAAAAAAGCCACCTCAAATGAAGTTGATGAGGTTGTCGACGAAATTAATGCATATTTTGACGGAAGGTACATATGTGCTTCTGAGGCTGCTTATCGGATTTTTAGTTATCCGATACATTTTCGTTCGGTTCTTCGTTTATCCTTTCATCTTCCATGTGAGAGAAGTTGCACCTTTTCCGAGAATGAAAATTTGGAGAAAGTCGTACGTCGTGAACAGCACAAGGTCAGTCAGTTGGAAGCATATTTTATACTAAACCAATCTGATCCCACTGTACGTAAACATACCTATGACCAAATCCCGCAATTCTATGTTTGTAATGAGGTCGATAGGATTTGGACTTTACGCAAAAAGGGCCAATAGATTGGTAGGTTACTCTATACACATCATAGTGCCGGTGAGCTCTGGTACTTACGGCTGTTGCTTTCCAATGTTCGGGGTTCTACCTCATTTGATTCTTTGAAAACTGTTGGTGGTGTGCAGTATAGAACTTTTCAAGATGCATGTAAGGCTTTAGGACTACTAGACGATGATAACGAGTGGCATTCTGTACTTGAAGAATGTGCTGTTAGCGGCTTTCCTGACCAGATTAGACAGCTTTTTGTACATATAATTATTAATTGT
Source organism: Anethum foeniculum (assembly GCA_003724115.2). Lineage (NCBI taxonomy): Eukaryota > Viridiplantae > Streptophyta > Magnoliopsida > Apiales > Apiaceae > Anethum > Anethum foeniculum. The sequence continues at coordinate 15,761 of PHNY01041715.1, forward strand.
CAAGTAGCAGATGTGAGGAAGTTATGGGACCATCATTGGAATCAGATGACTGATGATCTTTTGCTGTCAAGGCGCAATTCAAATACTCAAACTAACTATTCGGATAAGCAAATTCAGTTCTTTGCACTTGCAGGTATTACGTACTTTTCTTCATAACAGTACAACACATTTTATTCAAGATATACACATATTTGTTTTATAATTTTGTTTTCATTAAATTTTGCATTTTGCAGAAATTGATAAATTGCTAAAGTCCATTGGTAAGTCACTGAAACAATTCAAGCAATTGCCTCAACCTCCTGTAATTTACCTGCAAATTGGCTTAAACAATTTGGTAGATGAAGAAACAAGTTACAACGTTTCTGAGATGGAAGCAGAGTTTAATGAGCTATTTTCTTATTGTAATCCGGAACAACTTGCAATTTTCAATGAGGTTTACAAGTCGGTGCATAGTAAATCAGGCGGTGTGTTTTTTGTTTATGGCAGTGGCGGCTGTGGAAAAACATTTGTTTGGAAAACTCTAATTTATAAGTTACGTTCTCTTGGATTGATAGTACTTCCTGTTGCCTCTTCTGGCATAGCAGCCACCTTAATGCCTGGTGGGCGAACCGCCCATTCACGATTCAAGATACCTGTTGTTTTAGATGATTGTTCTTCCTGCAGAATTCATCACGATTCTGATATAGCTCAACTGATTAGAAACACCAGCCTTATTATTTGGGACAAGGCGCCGATGCAACATCGTTATGCCTTTGAATGTCTTGACCGCTCTCTCCGTGATATCATGAAAGCGGTGGATCCTAAAAGATATCAGATTCCTTTCGGAGGGATTACAGTTGTTCTTGGAGGTGATTTCAGACAGATACTTCCTGTCATCAGTCTTGGTTCCCGTGGAGATGTTGTATCCGCATGTATCACTAGATCACAGTTGTGGCTCAATTCTAAGATCTTAACTCTACATCAGAACATGAGGCTTAATCAGGCGGCAAATGAGGAGGAGCGAGAAAGCTTAAAACAGTTTGCTGAATGGGTGTTAAAGATTGGTAATGGTCAAGTAACATCTCCCAGTGATTCTATAAGTCTGATTGAAGAAGATGAGATTATAATTCCCCCTCTTTTTTGTGACCCTGATACTCAAAATACTGTTGACAATATGATCAAGTGGACATATCCCCATTTTTTGGAAAACTACTGGACAACACACTACCTAAGTGAGAGAGCAATCTTAACGCCAACTAATCAAATTGTTACTCATCTCAACTCTGTCATTGTGGAGACCATTCCTGGTTCTGAGTTTATTTACTACAGTGTTGACCGAGCAGAGGACTTTGGCGGAACAGCTTCAGAGCTTAGTTTTGATTTCCCTCCTGAGTATTTAAATTCGCTCAACATTCCAGGACTTCCTCCTCATGAGCTTAAGCTGAAAGAAGGTGTAGCTGTAATGCTGATGCGCAACCTAAATCAGACTCCTGGCCTTTGTAATGGTACACGGATGATGATAACTAGATGTTTGAAGCATTGTGTGGAATGTGAAGTTATATGCGGTGCATTCGTTGGTACCAAACATTTTATCCCAAGGATGGAACTATGTCCCACAGACACCAAGCTGCCGTTCAAACTAATCCAAAAACAGATGCCTATCCAAGTTTCCTATTCAATGACGATCAACAAGTCTCAAGGACAGTCACTCGAAAGGGTTGGTTTGTACTTGCCTAATTCTGTTTTTACTCATGGCCAATTCTATGTTGCCATTAGTAGAGTGACTTCTCCTTCCGGATTGAAGGTTTTCATAGATTCCAGGACCGGGAATGCTACCAATGTAACAAGGAATGTTGTGTACAAAGAAATATTCTACAATTTACCAACTTAGTACTGCAAGACACCCCAGTTTAATATCTAAACCATGTTAAGTTCAGAAACTATTCTGTCTATTCATTATTTTGTGCTATGTATTCCAGGTTCAGTCAAAAACAGATGTTTATATACATTCATTATCTTTGTTTTTCTTAAATTTGTAATGGCATATATGAGCTAAAAGAAGTACTTTCTTTTTTGTGAAATTATTTTCAGTATATCCTATATGTTAATGACATCAATCCAGTAATGAAGTTTTAGGTACCACTCTGTTGAATAATGTCTAACATTTAGTACTAAATAGGAGCATCTCATACTAACAAAAATGTTTTAATATCAGAAACCTTATGTAACTTACTGTAAAGTAAGGAAATTACCAATTTAGGTTTCACCAAAATTAGTCATAAAACCTTACCAATTGAATAACCACATATACACATTAAAGGAAGAGACTTTACAGTTGCATTGGTACTTTACTTTTCTCTTTCTCACCCGGGCATACACTATCACTTTTACTTAACTTTGTTTCCAGGTTTAGGCATTTCATGGGTTCACAGAATTATCAATCTTTAAGTGAGCTGAAGCCTCTAACAAAATCTGATCGGAAAATTAAAGTTCAGATCTCTAGAAAGTGGAATGACTATTGTCGCTATCCAGGTTGTACTCCAGGTTTGAATGTCATCGTTGTAGATGAGAATGTAAGGCCACAGTTTTTTATTGTTTAATATACAAACTATTTTTTACTTTTATACTTTATCCATCTATAACTGTAAATCTTTAAATCTCAGGGCAATCGTATGCATGGATGGATTTCTCCAAACTTAGTTCATCGCTTTGGTAATGATTTATTGGAGGGGCAAACATATGAAATACAGAATTTCATAGTCTCAACTTACACGGAAAGGTATAAATGCTTTGCCAGTGGAACACACATCTACTTCACTCAAATTACTACTTTGAAGGTAGTGCTGCCATCCCAAATTGATACGTTTGGAGAAATTTTCGACTTCACTTATCTTGGTAATATTAATCCATCTCTGTTTCAAGACATCCATTGTATTGGTAAACCATCTACTCTTCTCTACATTTTTTATCATATTTGATGTATAGTTATATAACAATTTTTCTTTATTGTCCACTAGATGTTATTGGTGTAGTTAAACGAACGAAGAATATGCGTTCACAAACTTACCTTGACAACATAAATCAAACCTATTTGGACATTGTCATAACTGATTGTGTGTAAGTAATTTGAATATAGAAGCTTAATTATTTGGCTTTTATAAACCCCCTTAATAATCTCCACCTAACCCACGGATAAAAATACAGGTATGACATTAAGGTTCGTTTATGGGATGATTGTGCTCTTTCGACGAACATTGCATTGAACAATGTTGCTCTTTTACCTGTACATCCAATTGTTGTTATCATCTCTAGCTGCAAAATTGTTCAGGACAAACACACGATGTTCACTACATTGTCAAATGCTCCATCGACCAAGATCTTTGTCAATTACGACATCCCGAGGGTGCATGAGCTTCGTAACAGGTTAGTAGTAAATTTTCTCCAATAATACCCAAGTAAAATTCCACAATATGAAAGAGTAATAATTTGCATTTTTCCGAACCTATTGCAGGGCTTTAGTGAAGGAATGAGTATTTGCGTCAATTTGCTCTGTTGTCTCAAAATAATTTTCTGTTATTTTAAATCAAGAATCATCTCAATATCTATGCATATTATTATAAAAATGGAAATCTTTCCCTTATTTTTAACCATTCTCACTCATTATTTAATTACGTTTAAGTTAAACGTATATATATTTTTTATGTAACATTTCTAATTACTTTTACGTATATATAGTTGTAAATTTGATTAGTTAGAAATATATAAATTAGCATAAATTTAGTATTGTAATAACTCAATTATTTCCTAATCACGCGCTGTGCTAGGAAATTCAGCAAGCACAAGTATTTCAAACATGCACGGTAAAAAAGTTAATGATAAAAGTATGTATACATTTCAAATGCTCGGAATCTATTATTGTTCATTATCTTATAGTTGTCACAGTTAACAACACATGTAATACATTGTGTTTGTGTCAAACGCATATAGTTCTAACTTTGATAGGTTGTAAATATGTAAACGCATAATGCATAACTTAACAAACTGCTAAAAACCTATAATTGTTCTTTATCGAATCATGCAGGACTTAACAACACATGTAATACATTTTTTTAGTAGCAAACACATATAGTTGTAAATTGGATTGGTTATAAATATACAAATTAGCATACAATCACTTTTGGAATTACTAAATTATTTCCTAACCATGCGCTGTGCATATATTATTTATTAGATTTTTTTAAAGTAATTTTACACACTTACGTCTTTATCATTGTATATGTTGTACGCACTCCTATAGTTTTATTATTTATTTCCTCAAATGTTTTAAATATTTTGAATTTTAGATACCGAAATTTTAATTTTATAAATAATTGTAGTAAATTTTCTCCAATAATACCCAAGTAAAATTCCACAATATGAAAGAGTAATAATTTACATTTTTCCGAACCTATTGCAGGGCTTTAGTGAAGGAATAAGTATTTGCGTCAATTTGCTGTTGAGGAGGTTGTGCTGCCATTAAACTATAATAGTTTCGTGACTTATGTTTTATTAGATTTTATCAAGTTTACGATGTATCGTTATTATTTCACTTTTTCAGATTTTATGTAATCTTGCTCTGTTGTCTCAAAAGAATATTCTGTTGTTTTAAATCAAGAATCATCTCAATATCTATGCATATTATTATAAAAATCGAAATCTTTCCCTTATTTTTAACCATTCTCATTCATTATTTAATTACGTTTAAGTTAAACGTATATATATTTTTTATGTAACATTTCTAATTACTTTTACGAATCTATAGTTGTAAATTTGATTAGTTAGAAATATATAAATTAGCATAAATTTAGTATTGTAATAACTCAATTATTTCCTAATCACGCGTTGTGCTAGGAAATTCAGCAAGCACAAGTATTTCAAACATGCACGGTAAAAAAGTTAATGATAAAAGTATGTATACATTTCAAATGCTCGTAAACTATTATTGTTCAGTATCTTATAGTTGTGACACTTTACAACAAATATAATACATTTTTTTTTGGCAAACGCATATAGTTGTAAGTTTGATATGTTGGAAATATATGAACGCATAAATTCAAAACGCAAAAAGGCAATTATTTCAAAATCATGTGTTGTGCATATATTATTTAATAGATCTATTGTAAACTACTTTTACACATTGACTTCTTTATCATTGTATATGTTGTACACACTTTTATAGTTGGCTTCATGATTTTTTACAAACATTTTACATAATTCAAATTTTATATTCCCAATTTTTAAATTTTTAAATAATTATGGTCAAACTTATGTTTTTTGAACAAATTGGTCAAAAGTCACGGCAGTTGGTTAAAAATTAAAAAAAACTTATAATTTTTACCATAAATTATTTATTCTACAAACATTTAATTTATGCAAAATAAACTGTATATTTAATTTATTATTTTTCTATCTGAATTAAACTGTATACGCAAAAAATTATCTCAATTTATTATGTTTGACATGTCAATAAATTAGATTATACGTTATGTATAATAGCAAATACAAATTGTACAACTAATCGTTCCGTCCCATTAAAAATATGTCGGACCAATCTTGATTTAAATGAGTTAATTTGGACGTTATTTATTTTTAGAGGGGTAAATAGTTCTTAAGGTCTAATCAAGAGTAATTTCTTGCTATCTCTGACACTGTACAAGCCTTCTCCCTGTATGTCGGTTTGAAATATTTCTAAATACTTTTTAAGAGAACCATATCTTTTTGAAATTAAGATTTGGATTGTTTGGAGTAAAAAAACCAAAATAAATTAGAAACATGTATACATTTGAAATCATATGAAATGTAAACATAAAAATTTTACTTTCCTAGCGTTGTCTCACATAACAACACAAGTACTAAATGTTCTTAGTGTCAAAGGCATGTAATTGTAGATTACACCTGTTACAAATATATAAATTACCATAAATTTACTTTTACGAAATATATAAATTGTTAATTTAATAAGATATGCGTTGTGCATAGATTATTAAAAATATCTTTTATGTCCTTATTTTTACAGAAACAAATAACAATATTTAATGATGATGTATTGTTGTTATTGTTTACGTCCAAAAAAAACTTATTACTTTGGTATGTAAAAAATTTACTCAAAATTTTAACGTAATTTATTATGTTTGACATGTCAGTAAATTAGATTACACGTTAAGTATAACAGCAAATCTAAATTGTACAACTAATCCCTCCGTCCCATTAAATATGTTGGACCAATCTTGATTTAGATGAGTCAGTTCTGACGTTATTTATTTTTACAGAGGTTAATAGTTCTTAAAATCTAATCAACAGTAATGTCGTGCTATCTCTTACACTGTACAGACCTTCTCCCTTTATATCGAATTGTCATGTCATTATCTTAAAAAACTAATATTTACCAACATTCAACATGTTGCAGTACCATTATCTATTGTTTCATCAGTCCCCAAGCTTAGTAGGTATACTGACCCATGCTATTCTTTTCCTATAATAAAGTAAAAACCACTGCTTCTTCTATGACGAATGAGCTGTATAGACTAAAGATAACACGTAAAAGAAATGGCAGGGAAAAAGCAGTTTAAAAATGAAAAATGAAAGCAGGTTAGGCATTGAAAAATGAGATTTTGCATACATAAAGCTAGGCATGCACTTACTAACCTTGTGGTACATAAACGCAGGCTACCCCTATATACACGTAAAAAATTATACCTCTTTGAAGCACCACGACATTGTATTGCTCCCCCAAACTCTCCCACATATCAAAGTCTGCATCCATCATGGATTCTGGATCGGTCACAAGGTAAGAAAAGTAAATCTTTTACACAGAAGAAGAATCTGTGGACTGGCTTCTTTGAAATACCTTTTTAATCTATTACTTTTTTCTACAAGGTCAAAAATTTATTCATGGATACACCTTCCCAGACTTTATTATTATAAGCGTACATATGTTGGAAGATATTATTTATTTATAGTATTAAAAAAACATTTAGCAGGAACTCTGGTACGAGCATTTCGGATGATACCTTCGAGGTAATGAAAATAGATCACAAACATTAACGTCAATTGTGGCAGCATGATGGAGCACCTTAATGAATTACTTCGTACCTTCAAAGAACCAGCATTAAGAGTTTCCTGCTGAAAATCTTACGAAGTTGTCCGTGGAGGGCTCGAATGGTGCCCATATAATTAAGAATAAGATGTAATGTTACTCAAATACTACGAAGGTTGACGACTTCACTGCAGAAGTTGTTATGCAATACTATGAGACATTAATATATGTAAACTGATATCTATTCAATTTATTGTACTTCGTTTAGTGTTTTGGTGTAAGCCATGAAATGAAACCACCGTAAAATTAAATTTAAATGGCGTATGTAACACTTCTCATTCAATGTAGTATACAAATCACGGAATATATGTAATATGGATTACGAATTTACCGGAATTATAAACATGACCGTTAAATTCATAAATTTTTAAAGTGTTCTATATAAACGTTAAATATATAGTATTCTAAAATAATCTATAACAAAGTTAAATGTATAGTCTTTTAGAGAAGTTTAATTTCTGGTAATTAACGGAGTGGTAAATTGTGTCATTAAGTGAAATTGCTACATTTTCAAAGTTCCAAATATGTGGTATGTGTTGTACCATGTTGACAAGTATACACTTCTTAAACCAATAATACAAGTTGATGTCTATACCCATCCCTTTGCAAAAGTTTTAACAATCACTCTGTTTCTTCAACACTATCAACATTCATATTTCCTAAGATGTCATCCAGATTCCACACTCTGTTAGAGCTTACCACTGACAAAATTATATGGTCTATTCGTGTTCGAGCCCAGGCGGTATGGAAAGGGATCAACAGAAAAACAAACGAGTTCCGGGGATTCAATATAATATTCATAGATGAACAGGTATGATATTCCCTTTGTAAGTTCTCTATTTATTGTATACAACTACCTCTGCTGAAAACTTATTATCCCTTTTGTATAGAGTTGTAGGATACATGCATTTATTAGTGACAAGTTTTCTGCGGCTTTTGCTGAGCAGCTTAAGGAAGGTCTCATATACCGTGTATCCAATTTCAAGGTTATGAAATATAATGGTGATGAAAAGAATAGATGCGTTAGAAATGACCGCCACATTTACTTTGACGGCAACACTGAAATGCAAACTATAGGAGATAATTTGCCTCTACTAAAGGATTATGCCTTTGATTTGTTCAACCTGAAGGATGTTCCTTTATTTTTAACAGATGAGAATTGCTTTTTAATTGGTAAAATGTTTTTTTTGGCCAGATTTTATTTCAGTACATAAATGAAATCAATTTTCTCAAATTAGTTAAGGACACATTTGATTTTACCATTTCAATCAGACGTTGTAGGAACAGTTCAACAGGGTTCTATTAGATGTATTTCTGCTAAGGATGACAGCTGCAAAACGCATATCAAATTTCTTCTTTCTGATGGAAGGTACTAATATTTATCACTGCCAGACATTACATTATTATAACTTTAGAGTACTACGTGGTTTGGTTACTAATAATATCACTCTGTTGAACAGCAATGAAGTTAATATAACACTCTTTAATGAATTTGGACAAGAATTTGACAAGGCAATTAAGAACTTTGCTGAGAACGAAAGTTGTGGTAATACTTTCAAGTGCCAAGGTGAACAAGTTTGAAGGTTGTATTTCTATACTCAAATTTGTAACCATGTATATTTTGTGGACATTTAATTGATAAGTTAAATCTTATAAACATTCAGCAACAAAGGAGATTTACTTAACTAACTATCCGGCGACGAGGTTCTACATTAATCCCAATCATTATAGTGTAGACATGTTGCTTGACAGGTAATTTCATAGTTATTATTACTACAAAAAATTACTATTTGAAACTCCCTTATCGTTCGTAATACAGTGTTATGACTAATTTCATATAAATGTTTTAGTATGGCAGTCGAAAACAAGAATGATGAAATTGACACCACTCTCTACACAGTGAAACAGATTAAACAGTTCAACAAAGAATACCTTGAGGTGTATATCTATATTTAATTATAATTCATATAGGTTTGATGTAGTTGTAGTGGGTAATCCTTTATTAATGACTGCTATGAAACGCTTTGTACAGAAAAATGTGTTATGCAATGTAACCGTTAAGAAGGTGGAGGACGAATGTAATTGGTATGAAAATTTTCACACCAAGTGCGACAATGAGGTTGTTAGAATAAATGGGAGTTATCGCTGTACGGAATGCAATCGGAACCTGCCGTGTCCAGATAAAAGGCACAAATTACCTAATACATTTCTTCTCAATGAAATAATGTTGTTATTTTAACAAATCCTAGCAATATATACTTCATGTTTTGTATCATGTTCTTATGTTGGCTTCAGGTTCAAACTATGCACAATATGTGCTGATGAGACCGGTTTTGTCCCAATTATTTTCCCTGATGACGAACTACAGCGAATCATTGGCAAAGATGTGTATGAGCTTGAAAATGAAAACCGCGAGGTACCATACATATTTTCTTCAGCTGGATATACATTTTTAGTGGTTAATTTTTGTTTTCCTACTAAACTTATGGGATTAGGCTGGTGAAGAGAAAAGATTCCCCGCAGCGCCGAAGAACTTGCAAAACAAACAGTTTCTTCTAACATTAAGTCCTACGGAGGATAACATCAGTAAAAAGTCAAATGTTTATGTAGCAAAGCGAATAAACGAACCACGTGAAGTGTCTCAAAGTCATAATCCTTCTGAGCCACATAGTCCTGAAATTGTAGAATTATCAAACACTACGGTAATTTTACATGTACATACTTAATCAATTGCATACTTTATTTGTTCTTTATCAATTTATCATTATATACAAATAACTCTATTATGCTCCAACTTTGCAGGAAATGGACTCCCAGCAAACTTTAATGACCTACATCAGCCTACCCACAGGAAAGTCTACAAATCGCGGTCGAGGAAGAAAAAACAAAACATCTGTTAAAATTGAGTTGGAAGAAGTAGATCGAGCCACAAAAATTAAAAGGTCTTGAAGTTTGCTGTTAAGATCTTAGTGAAGTTCCAGTACTTCATTTTTTCCAGTCAATTGAAACTTTTCATAATGTTTGTTTGAAAACTGTATCAAAATGAATTTGCTGTATTATGTCTAATTTGCTTCCCTAGACCATTGCTATGATACTTAATTAATCCTTTCATTCAATTACTATATACTAAATTCCCTACGATCATTTCATTTGAACATTTACTTAACATTAATATTACGGTATAGTATTGTTTGGACACATAATTTTTCAATAAATTTGCAATAAATTTGCGAAGTTGATTTAGTGTTACGTCATTAATTACCAAGAAGATAAAAGTACATATCTTAAAGATGTTTTTTAGCAGCAAAATAGGCATACAAACACATAACTAGAGCAGGAAATTGAAAATAGGAAACAGTACATTCCAAACATAAATACATCAATAATCTACAACTACTACCATTTCCTTTATAAAGAGACCATCAACAAAGCAAACACATAACAAAAAACACATTTTATACACCACTAACCACCAATATACAGTTAAATGTATGACTCTTTCAAAGACTTGCATAAAGGAAAATATGACTGGAAAGTCGCAGCTAGGGTGATGAATCTCTGGAGGGGATTCACAAAATCGGGTGAGCCATTCAAGGGTTTTAACTTATTGTTGGTTGACAATAAGGTAAGATTATGGTTTTGGTTTACCTTTTCAAGTTTTGTTGTTAATATACATATCGTGTGACATTGGTTTCCTGATTACAGCGCAGTCGGATTCATGCATTTGTTCCGGCAAACATTGCTGGTATTGTGGAACCAGTATTAGAAGTTGGACGACTATACTTATTTAAGAACTTTACTGTCAAGGAATACAAACCCGAAGACAAGTTTCGTTGTGTTGTCAATGATATATTTATTATCTTCACTAAGGATACTAAGGTTTGTGACTTGGATGAGAAGGATATATGCATTGAAAGAGCTGTGTATGATTTCTACGACCTTGGAGATTTGAAAAATCTTTCTACTGAATCCACCTATCTAACAGGTAAGAGTATTATACTACATGTTATAGTGCAAATTCTGAAAAATTGTTAATAACCACCTATAGAATACTTTAAATCCAGATGTAATAGGGGTAATACAAGATACAGAAATACCTCTCTCAAAGTTTACAAACAAGCATAACCAACCACAATCTCAAGTAAAGTTCAACATTTCTGATGGAAAGACAACTGTTAAGGTCACCTTTTGGGATGCATTTGCTGAACTTTTTGATGAAATGGTTACAGATGATTTTGAACGCCCTCTAATCATTATAGTAGGTTGTGGACGCGTTACCGAGTGGAATGGTATTTTACATCCCTATATAAATTATCTGTAAAATAAAATTTATGTATCAACTCTTAATTGCTAACCTATCATTAACAATGTAGATAAGATAGATATCTCCAATGTAGGAGCAACCACATTTCAGGTGAATGGAAATCACCACAGTGTCAACCAAATGAGGAACATGTATGTTTATTTTTGTTTAATTCAGTTGATATCCATGCATGAATTTATGTCACAGTGTATGAATACAAACTATGAAAATTACAGGTTGAAGTTGCCACAGTTTGCAACTTTGCAAGCTGGGAAAAGAGTGATGGATGTACCTAAACTACTTACCATAAAAGAGTTGACAGAAGTTGGCGAGGATTATATTCAGGTAACTAATTATATACCACCATTTCAATTCTGGTTGATTTTATTCTAATTTTTGTAACCTAAAACAATTTGCAGAAATTTGTTTACTGTCAAGTTACCATACAAACTGTGAAGCAAACTGATAAATGGTTTACTAAGAATTGTACTTCATGCTACAAGCCAACATCAATTGCAGACAATCTTAACTACTGTTCCTGTGGCCCTCGAATAGTGTCTTACCCTCTAAAGTGGTATGATTTCATTAAGACAGGTAAATCAAAAAATTACTACATTTTGTTAAATTCTTTAAAACTTCCAGGTTTGATGTCTCTGTTGTGGCCATTGATGAAATCGGAGAAATAGATATTATTCTTAAAAATCCAGCAGGACAAAAATGCTATGGTAAAGATGTATTTGACATAGTTGAGAAGGTAACCATACTAATAAATCTCAAGAAATGCAAGTTTCAAGATAACTGTAATTTATTTTGAATTTGTTCCTTAATTACATGTAGAAAGAGGATAAGTTGTTCCCTGAAATCTTGAAGTCAATTGAAAAGGAAAATTTCATGATGAAGTTATTGATTAAGAAGGAGAACATTGTTTTCAAGTCAAGGGTATACATTGCTGAGGATATCATTTCTGGGGAATTGGCTACATTTGTGGAAGAATCCCACCCAAAACCACTTGAAGAATCTTTTGCAGAGGTAATACCATTGCACAAGCTTCTATTCCAACTAATTTAATATTCTACACAAATTTGTGAATACTAACACAATATAAATGATGTTAACTCAGGCATCAACATCATCCTGTCATATCGAAGATTTATCCATGACAAGCTAATATCTAAGCACAACGCTTACTACGATCAAATATGTAAAACTATATTTTCAAATTAGATGCTCCATTCTACGATTTACCAATATCAAATAGAAAGTGCTAAGTTCAAATTGGAAATTACTTATCTTACAAAGTTGTTCAAAGGAGTTTCAATGGAAGCCAACCACATGGTTTACAAATTTAGCTAAGTTACAAGTCATGGAACTACACGTTAGACAATACATCTCCGATAATAGCTCTTAACTAAGAAAGAATTGTAACAACAAACGTATTATCACGTAAATAGACAAAGAGCAATTCTTGGTTAAGAGCAAAACCATTACCATGTATGAAATCACTCCAACCAATACTAAAACGACAGCGATTTCCTTTCTTATATGCTTGCACCAACCACGGTCTGCCTCGATACATCAATGTTGTCTCTGATCGGTTAGGCCAGTTGCAATATACACCACATAAATTGGTGCTAATGTTCTAAAAAACAAATCGAAAAATCTAATGATTATGCATGTTCAAAGTATCTGAAGAAAACAGTAGAATTATATTTAATCTAACCGCTCCATGACATTTGCTGTCAAGATGAGAATTTTTAAGAACCACTGTGAAAGATAATGGCTCTTCCCCATTATCAACGTCTTCTTCACCGTCGCTTTCATCTATACAGAAAGATATTAGGAATTATTTCAACATAGAGAATACTTATCTAACAACAAAACATTCTGATAAAACATATGCTTTCCAGCAAAAGGATAGGACTCGTGCATAATTATGAAGTTTTAGAGAATTGAAATACCGCTGGCACTAGAATCGCTTGAGTCAATCTCTGTTGAATCAGATGAATCGGTATTGTAAATAAACACCGCATCATCAGAATCCACGGGCTGAATCATTGATCCTTCTTCGGCATCCATCAATCTATATAACATATATTGTAATGTTAATTAAAAATATCTATAACATAGCATGAACAAATGTTCAATAATATAAAGTATATTACCTTATTCCAAGTTTTTATTGTTGTTCTGTTGTTAAGAGTTGTCCACAGCAGCTATGTTTCATTACACTCAATGTAACTGTATGTTTATGTAGGTGGGTAACCTAACTCATGCAATGGAAACTCTTCAATGTACCCATTAAAAGAGAAATTTAATTCATATTTCTAACTGTCACATTTATGGAAGTATTCATGCCTAAATTGGACAACATTAAAGTAAACCAATTGTAATGATTTGGCATAGTTGACTTTTTTTAATACTCTCATATTTCCAAAAAGCTTTCGTAGACAGTGCCAAGATAAAACAATACAAAAATTATTTCGGAAGCATTAGATAAATATACGTTGAAAGGAAAAATACGTTTTTAAAATAAAATACATGATTAAATAACTTAATTCGATTTTTATTATGTAAACCAATTTAATTGGATTTTTTTATGTAAAGACGATAAAGCACCTTGAAATAAACTTAATTTTCGATTTTAAATCTGATTAGTATCGGGCAATAATTCCACATGCTACACCGACCATTACACATGCAATCTTTTCACTATAACTTCAAAATTTAAAATAAATTAAATTTTGATGATTATGAAATTGTTCAATAAATTCAAAATTATTAATTTTAAATTTACAAATATACATTTCTTATGGCATAGCGTAGCGGGCAACACTTACTAGTTAGTATAAGCTATATAATTGTATAAGCTATATAATGTACACATTCACTTCTTCAGTTTTGGATTGTGTTCCATTTTTTATCCCAATGCATTTCTTCAGTTGCAATTCATGTTCAAATATTTATCCAAATGCTACTAGGAATGTGCCAAATATCAGATGGCACAGCTCCCTACTGTTGGGGAATTCATTTTACCAAGGTATGTGACAATCTTAGGAGTTGTGATCTGATAGCACTACTGTCATTAGTATTAATTTATCCTGTGATACTAACTTGATACTTGACACAAGAAATGTTGTATAGCTTGATGACATTGTGAAATTTGTATAGCTTGTCCAACGCAAACTGTCTTGTACTTTATTTTTATTGTAGTTGCAAAAAATCAACAAAATTTACCAGTGAAGTGATGAAATGCTTATCCAGCGACTAGTGTACAGATAAATTGAGGGATTTGAATTTTTAGATCGCATTGTTGGATTAGTTAACATTTATAGTACGTGTGATAAATTTAAAGATCCTCTCAATAGGACTGTAAAATTAATGTTGTGGTATTTATCTAAATTTTCCAGCAATACAACAGACGGAAATTACAAGAACCAATTGAACATAGCGTAATTGGTGCAACATAAGGGAATTATAAGCACAAATTAAAACTAAGAGAAAAATGCAAAATGTGTACCTACAGTTTCAGAATTGTGCAACTTGTGTACCTCAACTTTTGAAATTGTAGATTGTGTACCTGCAGTTGAGTGTAATATGCAAAATGTGTATTACCATCTACAATCTGTTAA
>PHNY01041791.1:0-12727 GCA_003724115.2 Anethum foeniculum
TAAATATGAGCAATCAGAATAGCCTATCTACATGATCATCAAGACAAGTACATTGGGAAAACAAACACTATATCCTAGTGACAAGAATCACCAGGCTACTATGTGACAAGGTCACAACTGATTAGGCTTGTTATATGTGGTGATCAGACATGCCTTGAGCCCAACACAATTGTTCCGCTTCCTACAAACAAAAAGGTGGTGGGCTGTAAATGGGTTTACAAAGTGAAGTACTTATCAGATGGTTCTTTGGACAAGTTTAAAGCACGATTAGTTGCCAAGGGTTATACACAAGTGGAAGGTCAGGATTTTCATAATACTTTCTCTCCTGTTGCCAAGATGGCTACCGTTCGCACTGTGCTAGCCATTGCTGCTGTTAAAACTTGGGACATCCATCAATTGGATGTCAACAATGCCTTTCTTCATGGTGATTTACCAGAAGAAGTTTATATGGAAATCCCTAAAGGTCATCCTCTCCGTGGTAGTAATTTTGTGTGCAAGCTTAATAAGTCCATTTATGGTTTAAAGCAGGCGTCTTGTCTCTGGTTTGAAAAATTAGCTTCTGTTTTGCTTTCCCTTGGTTTTACACAAACAGTTGCAGACTATTCTTTATTTGTGTACAAGACAGATGATATTTTTGTTGCTGCTCTAGTCTATGTTGACGACATATTGCTCACAGGAGACAGCAATGAGTTTATTTCTTACGTCAAAACTACTCTACATTCTATTTTTACCATAAAGGATCTGGGGTTGGCCAAGTATTATCTTGGACTTGAGATACACAGAACTGCAGAAGGTTTATACCTTCATCAACACAAGTTTGTCCATGACCTTCTCATTGAAACTGGTTTGGAAAACTGTAAACCATTGTCATTGCCGGTTGATGTTACTATCAAATTGTCTCCTTCTGATGGAGAGCTTCTTGATGATCCTACCGTTTACAGAAAATTTGTGGGCAAATTGTTATATCTTACAGTATCTCGACCTGATATCACTTATGCTGTTCATCATCTGAGTCAGTTTTTGCAGTCACTTCGTGTGCCTCACATGACAGTTGTTCAACGTGTCTTACGCTATTTGAAAGCTACTTCGTATCAAGGATTATTTTACTCAGTTAATTCTACATTAAAACTTGAAGCGTATTGTGATAGTGATTGGGGTTCAACGTTGGATTCTTCTGGCATGCTTAAGAGCATAACTGGCATGTGTTTGACACTTGGAAATTCTCTTATTAATTGGCATTCTACTAAGCAAAAGGTTATTTCTCGTTCTACAGCTGAGGCAGAATTACGAGCTATTGCTGATACTGCTTGTGAGATCTCTTGGCTTAATCTCTTGCTCACTGAACTTCAGGTTCCACAAACTTTGCCTGTAATTGTTCACGGTGACAATCAGGCTGCTCTAGATATTGCTTCAGATCCTGCTTTCCATCCCAAAACAAAGCATTTTGCCCTGGATTGCCATTTTGTCCGAGAACAAGTCCAATCCAAGCTCATTCATCCCCGATATCTTCCCAGTTCTTCCCAATTGGCATAAATCTTCACTAAAGGTCTTGGTCGACATGCTCATTGGCATTTACTCTCCAGATTGAATGTTTCTCATCCACCTTCAATCTGAGGGGGGAATATTATGCTTATCACTGATCATAACCAGCACATATCAAGATTATTTCGACTGCTTATCGAGTTAGCTTATCATATCATAACCGTTTCTGTAACAAACTTTCTGTATAGTCTGCAGTGTGTAGATAGATTTACTTTTTCTCTTTCGGATGTAATGTTCTCTTTCAAAACAATGTAAATACATATTTGTGCTTTATCTTTTCTAGCTTAAACAAGTAGCTTTAATGGCGTAACTACATTCTTTAGAGACCTGAGTTCGAGCCTTAAACGGCTGGTCTTGCTGGTGTCAAAACAACCCTTACAGTGGTTTTATCCATTGTTTTATCAACCGAAATCTGGGCATACAAACTTGAAATTGTCTATCTTGTGATTTGTGAACTTGGAGTTGGAGGATTTTAGTAAGGGTGCTTAAACACTTTTGTACCCTTTCCCTTCCATTGTTTGATAGTCACTGATAATATTATATTACACATTCAGAAATATGCAGAACAAATATGAAAACTTGTGTGTTTATTTATGGCTGAAAATTGATGTGTGCTCAAGTAATTGCATGATTGATTTATTAACCCACCTCCTTGGTGATTACTATGAACTTATTAAGTTAAATATGCAACTTAAAACAAAAAGGCGATTAAGCATCAGACCAGGTGATATCATACTCTCCAACATTTCCATCCAGGCCTAAAGCTTTCCAAACAGCTTTCGAAGCGTCCACTATATTATTAGCGCAAGGTGGCTGATAGTCATGCTCGTCGTCGCATCCCCTGGTCGAATCACATTCATCAACAACTTTAGCATCTACACTCCGACCACTAGCACTTATAATGATTTTGTTCAGGCATCTTGATCCTCCATTATACCAACCAGTCGAGAGTGCCACGACACGAGTATTATCGTTATGGTAGTGCTTATCGCATTCAGACGGGCCACCGCCATCTCGGCCTTTCTCAAAACTATTTAAAGTTAGAGTTGCCTTGGTATTTTTAGTGACAGGAGGTGAACATTTGTAAGTGGTATAGAGCTTCCCCTGTTTACAGCACTCGGAGCCGTCCCCCTGATTGCATTTGCCAGGTGGTTTTTTTCCTTTGAGTTTTCCGCTTGGACTGCAACCTTCAGCATGTGTACTAATAAGAATGAGCAGTGTTGCAAGAAGGGATGCTAAAATTAAGCTCTTCATTTCTTAATTTCTGTTTTTCCCCTTCTATCTGTATTATACTATTATATTCCGCTTTGGTTGTGAAAAAACTACTTAGAATGCAAACTATATATAGATTGAGGGGCCGAACACTTTATGAGGTCAATATCGAAAACATTGTACTGTAGGGGTTATTATAGCTTTTTTAAATTTAGAGATTTAGATTGATGATCAGCATTTAGTAGAACTCGATAAATCGAAAAGAATCAAACAGAAATGAGAGGAACTGAAATGCTTTTTCATCGGTAATCACTCCACAGCAAACTTACAAGAACAGAAATGGACAACTGCATCATACGAGCTAGTAAAAGTATTTAAAGCATGGTAGGCGGTTGACAACTAAAGTTGAGGAATTAGAAGAGAAAATATGCATTAATGTAATACAATATCTTCCAGTATTAGTGATGTTGTCTTACTGAATCTTGCATATCTGACAAAGAGAAACTAATATTCTAATAGGTCATCTGTGTTTACTGGCATGTTCACAGAATCGTGCAGCTGTTAAAATCTTCTCGTCATTGCTAATTTTAGAGATATGCTTAGTGTAGAGAGCATTGGAATTAACTTTTTAAGTAACTGATAAAAAACATTTGGTAGCTTTTGGCTCTAGTCTCTGCAGCTGACCTTCAATTTAATTTAATTTAATTCCAATAAGGTAAAAAGTGGATATTGATATCAAGACTAGATGAGTTCTTATAGTTTAAGAATTTTTAAAATTAATAACTTTGTCGTGCAATGTTTTTAGAAATATGGTATAGCAGTTGTTAGAAACAAAAACTCCCGCCCCCTCCTTCCAAATCTTGCATCCTGGCTCTGTCCTTGCCTATTTTTATCATTGACATATCTTTAAATATATATACATATGGTGCACCAGGAAATTAAGAATCATGATGAGATTTTAGACTTTTTAACCAGATCTCATTCTCATTTACTAATATTTGGTCGAAATCTTTAACGGATTGGAACAGAAACTTCATTCTAGTTGCCGAGTAACTGATTTCTTATCCCAAGAAAAATCTAAACCCCCTATAATGTGCAGTGCTGCCCTCATAAGATATATATTTTGGTCCCCTCCAAAAATTAATCAAGGAATCACCCCCTGAATCCTGAATCCTGATTAGTATGTAATTATGTATAGATTCGTGGTCTTGTCACCAGTGGCAGTTGATATGAATAGTACTGGTTCACGATTGTGATCTTGGTCCTAATTCAGTTACTTCTGCCACTGCTGCTCAAGTTGTTTTTCTGCAACAATGAATAGCTGCATTGCTGCAACTTCCGTTCATGCCTCTCAGCATCATAGTTACATGCATAACATTTCAAATTGCATTAGTATACATTCAAGTTAATTAGCTGGTTGATCTGTCAATTAGCACGTGAAAAGGCAGTTTGGTCTCTGTTTAAATTCCCTCCCATAGTATATGTACAACTGGTAGAGTTTGTAAAAATCAGCTTTAGACAATTCTCAAGGCATTGTAATCCCTCTCGGATGTTTAAAGCTCTTAAATGAAGAGGTTTGTTTGATAGATTTGTACATTTGAATTGTTTTGCAGAATTTTAACTGAAAATTATCTAGCCTTTCTGCTCATGGGCTTCTCTTTCAAATATTATTATTGACTGTGTCACAAGGGCAGCACAAAATTTTAAACAAAGGAGAGTATCGAGTATCAACTAAACCGGTGAACATTTACGATAAAGGCACACTTCAGTAGTGTCAAACATGGCAAGTTCATTGTAAATAATTTTTCCAATAGTTGGCACCCACACTATATGCCTAAATGGTCTCCAAAACTTATAGAAGAAATAAAATATGTACTACTAATATATATTTTTACTAATACTACAATTGTATATGTTTTATCCATTTAGAGACAATTTGACACCTTTTCTTGGCACATTTTTAGTTCCAATAAGGAAGCATCAAAAAGTGCGGTAACTCAAAGATTTCAACACTTTTAACACCCCTGTTTGAAATGCTCTCAGCACCTCAATCTTTGCCATCTTTTGGCAAGGACCTTATCGGTGATGTACCTGCGTCTATGTGTGTGATAAATGACCAATAAAAATATATGAGCCAAACGCCGACAGGCATAAAATTTAACATGATGGATTGAAAATTTTCATACAATGCATAAAATACTCAATCAAAATACATGGGCAAGGTATCTGACTTATATTAAGTCTTTTATTAAGAAGATGTTCAAAGCCAATCTTACATCTGATATGTGAAATCAAAAATAAGCACAGGCTTGAGATTTGACAACTTCCTCACTGGCACAAACGCTGCCCACCATTTCAGACATCCACTGTGTCCTTAAGCTGCTTCATGTTGATGGGCCACTTCTGAAACTCAAGCTCTTTGGATATGCAGTCTGTGTTTCTGCGCAAAATGCAAAGAAAGAATATTTTTAATATTGATCATAAGCGGATAATAAAGATCATTTAGCAGAAATGAAAATTTTATTTGGTGTAACTATTGTAGCTACCTACCTGCAGATGGCTTTGGACTTCACTGTATGTCAGGTCATTGACTCCCATCAATTGTTTAATTCGTTTAGGAGTTGCCACTGCAAAAATAATATCATAGAGCACTTAGAGTAAAATATTATGATTACACAACAGTTATGCATACAAATTATAATCACTTACTCCTATTCATCGTGTAAACGTAACAGATAAATTATATTAAAACGGTTAAGTAACCAGTAACTTTAAAATTTCAAAGTGTAAAAAAAAAGGTCCTTGATATTCTAATCTAAACTTTATGTTAATTACCATATAGTGTACTTTTTCATGCTTACTTTTAGTAAGATGAGATCTATCATAATTATATTACTCTATCAACAAAACTGATATGATAAATAAATCTACTAACAAATTAATACGATGCAATGACAACTTAACATCCCAACTAATTAATACAACAACTTGACATCCCAACCCACGTAATATATATCTACAATGAAACGGATTGTTGGGCGGAAAGAAATGAACACAAAAAGAAGAAAATTGTATTGTATACAAAATATTATATCCTACAACTAACGTAAAGAAGTTAACATTTAATTGTTGAAAATTATCAAAATCTTTACTATTATAGTATTATAGGTATGTGAAGTGCTAAATATTTAAACTCTCAAAATTATAAATATCAACTTATAATGTATAATTAGAGTTAATGTCAGAGTTAATATTCTCATATTCTTTACTATCATTATTAAAGAAGAAGTGATAATGAAGGTTCTATGCTTCCCCAATATAAACAATTACATATTATATCCTATATATGATAATAAGGATAACCATAGTTACAAAGTTTGATCTATCATTATTAAAGAAGTGATAATGAAGGTTCCATACTTCCCAAATATAAGTAATAACATAATATATCCTGGATTTGATAATAAGGACAACCATAATTATAGAGCTTGATTTTCAAGAATGACATGGTAATTATAATATTTTTGTTTCTGGCTCTAAGTGTAATATTAAATATTAAGTTTCAATTCACATAAATAACGTATAAATAATACATTTATTTATTCTTTATAAATAGGCTCAACCAAATATTATAAATTAAATCACTCGAGTATTTCTAGCGGTAACACATTAAGCTACACATATGCTATAAATTTATAAGTAGATGACTATTGCTCCATGAAAAATATGAAAAATATTTTTTATCACAAAATTATGTTAAAACAAAATTAAATTAATACAAATATAATACAATACATATTTCATAAATAGTTTACTTAAAAATTCAGAAAAAAATACATGAATTATGGAGTCGGCAAACATATATTCTAGTTGTGTTTGTAACAAATAAGTATGATAAAATTATTTTTTAAGTTAAAATAAAGTTGTGGATATTAGTAAGTTATTATGTATTACGAAGTATTGTTTGTACATATCAGCATAAAAATATGATGTTATAGACTAAATTATATAAGAATCCATTATATTGAAAGACTAAATAATACAACAATCCATTATATTCAAATTTTATTAGATTTACTGTATAGTGAATCTTATAATGCAGGGAAACTTTTGTTTTCTAATTCTCTATGTAAACAACCCATAGGTTGAATAAGAAGGTTGTCATAATTATTCAATTACAAAATTTGATTAAAAAAAAATCTACAAAGTTATATATCGAAAAGTCTAGAGTTGTTCACAAGTCTACATACTTATATCGAAAAGTTTAGAAAATTATGTCGCAAAATCAGAAAAACTATATTGTGAAGTAACTATATAGTAAAATCAATTAAGTTATGTCGTGAAGTCCCCTTAAGCAAACTAGATAACTATGCAGTTAGTCCAAACTCTAAAGAACTATGTCCACAAAATTAACATGTGGCAAACTCTAAAAATTATAATGTGAAATTCATATGTTGACTAGTCAATTCACCAGTCGATATGTCATACTCAAACATCAAAATGGAGTTCACGCCATCATTTATACAATATCGTGAAATTTCAAAAAATGAAGAAAAAGAACTATGTGGCGAAGTCCAGTCATATAGTCATTCAACAAAATTTATGACTTGGGGGCTTAGACAAAATTTAACATTTACAACAAACAAACCTATGCGTTCGTGTTTGTCTTATTTTTTTGTATGCACATGGAAACATATAGAAAGATGTTTGAATAGCTTTTCAAAAGAATAGTGACGAATGAAGACAGTGACATTATACAAGAAGATTAAAATGATGTTATTGCAAGTTTTGTAGTTTAGTATAGATAAATGTAATAGTAAAATTTGTCTTATATTAAGTTATGTAAACTCTATAACAGGTTGGTATACAGTTTGAATATATATTGTGCACTTAACTATTTAGTCATGTATTCTTGTAATTATAAAATAAAGAAAATCTCTTCCAAGAAAACGGAAGTTGATAATTCAAAGAAGAATTCACAATGTAGCAACATATTTTAATCTAATAAAATGTTAGATCTAAGCTAAATTTCTGTGTTGTTTTCATTACGCATTCATATAAACTATTGAAAACAAATTAAATTCAACCGACATAAATTCAATTATTCCAAACAAAATAAAAAAGAACCACAAACGCATTTGCTCCGTATATATTTGTGAACCATATTTAACAAATTTGTTGTATTAAAATTTTTGATTCTCTATAATGTGCCTGAAATATCCCCATATCCCCATATATATCCCCCACCAATTTTGAGACGGGGTCGGAATCAGGAGGATATATGTTGATTACCACATACATGTTATAAACTAGTACATTAAGAATAAAAAGAAATAATACAAGTTTTCTTGACGGTACCCATAAATTGTCCAATTCGAAAAGAATAAAACATAAAACATAAAACATAATAATTAAAATTGATGTGTAAAACTAAATTCACATTTTTAGAATTTAAGATCCTCTTACCAAATGCACCTCCAAGATTTTCAATGGCCATGAGAAAACGATAATGCAATTCTTCAGTCCAGCGTCGTCTTGGCTTTCTAAATTCGCTTTAAAAATGAATTGAAGATCGATTAATTTAAAGTAGGAGCAAATTTTTTATTAAAATTAATAATATTCATCTAGACAAATAGCCTTGGAGCATGATTCCAAAAAAGACTACAAGATAGATATCACCTACCGAATAATTAGCCTTTGAGGAGAAGGATTTTCAGGCGCTCTAACATCCTCTAAGATATGCCGCTAATTATTATGGAACAAACAAATTAGTTAGAATTTTATAACTTAATTCTAGTGATGGAATAAGTACTATATAGATATATCAAAATGGAAAAGTTTACCGAATTGAGATTGTTAGTTGATTCTGACACAATTGACTCTTCTTCCGAACCACCATTCTTTAGTGGAAAAAATTCCCTGGTTATTAATTTCTCACTCATTTCTGCACAAATGGTAATCTCCAAGTTCAATTTCTCAGCTGCAACGAAAAAAATTATAGAACAATCACAAAAGGGAAAATAGTTATCAATGGCGCACAAATATATATAGTAAACTTATGTTAAAATGTACATTTACGAGATATTCTATGATATACAATATAAAATCTTTAAAGATACTATTGAGATTTTACCTAAATTATTTATGCGATATTCTCTTGTTGACGGTTATTCACTTTAAATGCATACACTAGAAAAGTATTTTTTTCGCAAATAAATAAAATTATAACATATAGATATAGATATATTTATTTATATAATGTCAACAATATTTATTAAGTATTATATAAACAAATAAAAAGTAATTAGATTTGAAATTTTGTAAATTGAAAAGTCTGATAAATATTTAGAAAATCATAACTAGCCATGTTAGTATCGGAAATATTATATCATACATGACATTCACTTTATACCATTATAAAATTTATAATAGTAGTATTTAAACAAACGGAAATAAAGATTAAATTTTTATTTAAATAACTAATAACAAGTCCCTGTAACAGTATAGCTCAATCGATACTCTTACAAAAATATAATTAAATTTGTGTAAATTATAAGCTCTTTAATCAATATCAATGGAACACACATTTGTATTCTCTATTGATTATCAACCATTTATTATATTTACTATAGGCTAACATGGCCTTCTAAAGCTATTTAGTAAATTATGAATATCCCCTCATATTCAAGGAACGTTAAAAATTATCTTTTTTTTATGAGAATTGAACCTTTGACTTTAATATGACCACGATATCAAGCTCGTAACGAGTTCCATTGTTGAGCAAGATTGAAGCTGGATTTATTATCTCAACAATGCTGGTTCAGATAACTCAACTAGAACAAGGACTTGAAAATAATACTATGTTCCACTAAAATCAGTACAGATTGAAGATTTGGTATATAAACATGGTTCTGTGACTTTCTAGTGAAGAATTCGTCAACAGAAGTCGGTATGAAGTTCATTAATATATTCAGGCAACGGAGAAAAAAGGTTAAAGGCATTTGAAGCAGTTCTCTAGATCAGTGTGAAGACCTCAAGAATTTTAGTGAAGTTGATCGGATATGGTAGAAGACTTAATAAGGAATTGATTGTTAATAATATGAAGGCCTGAGAGCGGAACTAGTCGTCTGTGAACCAGACCAATTGCACTAGGCGTCAGTGATCCGTGAAGGGAAACTAAATATTATTGTTCACAAAAATTGTTAAGTGAGGAGCTGNATGGAAGGGCTAAAGTGAAAATATTTTATAAGATTAATCATGAAAGTGCAGCTTCGAGAAGTTCAGTGGCTTAAGTGAAAAGGAAGAAAAGTCTGGGGTACCTAACTACAGTTTTACCAAGTCATGTGCCATACACAAGGTGTCTTGGATAAGGTTTGCTTCTTCAAGTAGAGTTAAATTATAAACTTTAACTTGTTTATTTTATAAACTAAAATAAGTTTATATTATAAATAGTTACAAGTTTATTAGTTTGGCTTCAAAGAATTTATTTTATAAACTGTTACAATTTATTTTATAAATTTAAGTTAGATTATTTTATAAACCTTAAACAAGTTTATAAATAATCTTAAACAAATTTATTTACTAAAGTATAAACAAGTTTATTAATTAAATTCTTTGTACTCTTAATTTTAAAAACCCTAGATGTCATGCATGCATACACACGTAGAAACAGATACACACATGTGTGTATACAGTCGGGTGATTGTCAGGATGAACATCAAGTTGACACACAACAGCAAAGCACTTAAGTCGCGTCCTGGAGCGGTTCAGGCTTCTTTGTCGCGCCCTACGATATCTGTGTCGCCTCATGGAGTACACTGTTTCTTCTATTGATTCATGTCGCCTCCTTCAATGGTGCATGTCAGCCCAGGTCTGCTGTACAGAATGTTGATGTCACGCACTACTGATTGTGTCCAACTGAGTTGGTCTGCCTTGAGAAGTCGAGCCCTAGATGTCCCATGTTGTACCTGTTGCCTTCAAGTAGTGTAAAATACTCCTGTCGCCTTCCAGCACCTAATCTTCACCTATGGTCTTGAAGCTTGTCATGTCGCCTCCAAGGCTTTGCAAGCTTCTTGTGTCTCCTCCTAGCGGTTAAGTTTCAAGGTGTCGCCTCCAAAGGCTCCTGCAAGTGCCATGTCGCCACCAAGGCCAGTATGAATCGGGTTTAGCCAAGTACAAAGCATACAAGTAGCCTCCTAAGTCCAGCACTCATTCATGTCACCTTGTAGCTTCATGTCGCCTCTTGGAAAAGATAAGGTCGCCTTCAAGCTCGGGACCACTTGAAATCTAATTTGAATACTTGGCTTACAGAAGGCAACGTCTCCTGCCTCCTTATCCAACCACCTACTTCCTATATCTCGATCAACTCAATCATTTTGATATGACTTCTCAAGAACAGTAAAGAAGCTCTGCCAAAATATTCTCTTGATCAAATCATTCAATTTCATTAAGGAATAACAAGGAGAAGTGCTGTCAAAATTTCTACACATCATAAAGTCTTACTTTCTTGTAAACACTCATTAGATATAGTCCTTATAGCTTGTATTGATTATCATTTGATAAAGGCTTATCCTTTTTAGAGTGAGATGTTGTATTGAATACTTCTATGTTCTTTGTTGTAAGCACCCTTCGAGGTTTAATTTCTTAATAAAGAATTGTTCCCGAATCTTGTTTGTGTTTGTTTAAGTTTTATTTTTCCGCTGCGATTATTTTTGAAAAGTGGACATAAATACATTCACCCCCCGTATTTGACCTAGAAGCTTGTCATGTCGCCTCCAAGGCTTTGCAAGCTTCTTGTGTCGCCTCCTAGCTGTTAAGATTCAAGCTATTGCCTCCAAAGGCTCCTGCTAGTGCCATACCGCCACCAAGGCCAGAATGAATCAGTTTTAGCCAAGTACAAAGCATATAAGTCGCCTCCAAAGTCCAGCACTCATTCATGTCGCCTTGTAGCTTCATGTCGCCTCCTGAAATAGATAAGGTCGTCTTCAAGCTAGGGACCACTTGAAATCTAATTTGAATACTTGGCTTACCGAAGGCCACGTCTCATGCCTCCTTATCCAAGCCACTTACTGCCTATATCTTGATCAAATCAATCATTTTGATATAACTTCTCAAGAACAGTAAAGAAGCTCTGCCAAAATATTCTCTTGATCAAATCATTCGATTTCTTTAAGAAATAACAAGGAGAAGTGCTGTCGAAATTTCTACTATCATAAATTCTTACTTTCTTGTAAACACTCATTAGATATAGTCCTTATAACTTGTATTGATTATCATTTGATAAGGGCTTCTTCTTTTTAGAGTGAGATGTTGCATTGAAAATTTCTATGTTCTTTGTTGTAAGCACCCTTCGAGGTTTAATTTCTTAATAAACAATTATTCCCCGAATCTTGTTTGTATTTGTTTAAGTTTTATTTTTTAGCTGCGATTATTTTCGAAAAATGGAAACAAATACATTCACCCCCCCTGTATTTGACCTTTGGACCTAACATCCATGTGAACTAATAAAGGGCATACCTATATATGTCATAGAGACCATCCACCTAAAAGTAATATTATGAACTATTAAGCTAAATATATGGCAAGTACATAGCGAAAGAAAGTTTCTTAGTTTTGTTATTTACCTAAGCCTGAGGACACGAGGATGCTGCATCATATAAGGATTTCACATTTTGAGAGCTACCCTGTACAATGCTCATATATCCACACTTATCATACGTATATATGAAAATAGTTAAATCATAATCGATAGGATGAAAACATGAAACGTACAAGTTTGACAAAATGAAAAGGTATGTACCTGCAATAGTGTTATAGACCCGCATAGCTCCTTCTTATCATTTATACTGGTTGTGTTAGAAAATGGAAAGTTTGAGGCATAATTATATTATGTTCTTGATGTAATTTCCTAAAACTAATAATTAGAGGTTGTTCCTTGCTATGAGGACTTAAACTTTCGTATTTGGATCTAAGA
>PHNY01041803.1:817-19097 GCA_003724115.2 Anethum foeniculum
GCTCAAGTAATTATATGCATTAAAACAGAAACAAATACTGTGACATCACTATAATACAGCCATCTAAACCAAACTAACAGTGAGACATTCAGTGGCCTGCCTTAGTTACTAGATTCTTTGGATTAATAACAATATACCATGGCAATTTTTTGCAACCTATTCAGAATTTGTATGCTGGGTTCTTTTTGGCCTAAGAGTTCCGAAAAGCCATCACCTTGTATACACCCATCAGCTTAGGTTTCTTCTTTGATTGTGCTGTTTCGGACTCCTTGGTGGAACCTTCAACAGTAACTTAACATAATACTAGAACACTTAATAAAACACTATTGTAATTTCACAAAAATACTTTTAACATATAAATAAAATATGATTCAAATATGTGAATTTATATCATGGAAATACCTATCGAACATTTTGTTGGTCGAATGATCAATCAAGAATACATAATGGATTAGAAACATGCATCCAACTATTATAAAATAAAAAATGACTCAATTAACTATCTACATTAAACCAGAAACAATAACTAGGACATCATTATAATACGACCATCTAAACTAAACTAAAAACGAGACATTCAGGATAATGCCTTAGGTACTAGATTCTTCTGATTAATAATCATATAACCTGGCAAATTCCTGCAACCCATTCAGACAATGTATGTTGGGTTCTTTTTTTTTGCAAGAGACTTCCAAAGCGTCATCACCTCGTCTACACCCATCAGCTTAGATTTCATCTTTGGCTGTGCTGTTTCGAACTACTTAGTGGAATCTTTAAAATTAACTTAACATAACACTAGAACACTTAGTACAACACTATTGTATTTTTACAAAAAATAAATGAAAATAAATAAAATGTTATTTAGATATATGAATTCATATTAGTAAATCATGGAAATACCTAAAGGAACACTTAGTTCATAGAATAATAAATCAAGATCATATAATGGAACTTTGGAAACATGTAGACAACTATCACAAATTTATATCGAACCCATGGCTCAAGTAACTATATACATTAAAAACAAGAACTTAAACCACCAATCTAACGCAGAAGAATACAACATTATATAAAGATTCATGAATACCATTTCTTAAAATAGAGACACATGTTATGCCACCAAGTGAAACATTGACAATAATTATTTTCCAATGACTTTCAACAAGCATTTTCCCAAATGAACATGGGCGTAATGTGTCAATGTTTTAGACAGCTCTCTATCTCTCCCTTGCTCACACTTTTGCACTCTTCCCAGAAAAAATAATCAACATTTAAACTTGATACTATAAGGATATAAATGACCGAGATAAGGGAAAGTGGACAAGAAAAAATAAATAGGATGTTCTCCCATTGTATGAATTCAATTACCAACTGACTTCATAACAGATGATATCACATCAAACAATGGAATATAATTCGTTCCTAATAACAATCGAGACTAATTATCTTGTTCAACTTGTCCCAAGTGCTCGGTATTTTTTTTGTATTGTCTGCAATGAAAAAAACAACATAAGAATAACCTCTTTTACTGTGAAACACATTGGAGAATTTGAAATAAGCTACACATATGCGATGAAAACACTAAAAAACATGTGTTTGAGATATTTTCAGAACCATTATATATACATGATGTGTTGTATTAACCATGGGTTCTCATGTTTTTGGAATACAACCTAATATCTTGGCATTTACCTCTGATGTGGCTTCTTCGTCGTTCACGTATTCTTTGTCTATACCGTTGCAAATGCTTTTTATTATTTTAGAGGAAATAGCATCTTCATCGTATTTCTGGAAAATCCAAAAGAATGTAAAATATTTTATTAGTTAAGGAATCATATTAATCCAAAACATATTGCACGTAACTTACACTTACAGTATCTCCAGGTGGCATTGTCTTCACATCTGCTTTGAGTGTTGTATCCATATGAAATCTGAGATATAACCACCGGATTCTGATTAGTGTTCTGAAGCAGTTGTATTATCACGAAACTTACTGTTTATAAGATGTAATGAAACATATTCTGCGAGTAGCAATTATATATTTTTAAAACCTAGTTTCAGAAAAGCACGATCAGATCGTTTTCCAGAAAATGATATTGAGACGTATGTATTATTTTAAGAAGAGCTAATCACTATTAAAACAGTAAATAATGAAAATCAGATAAGCATTGATTTGTATGGAAGATTCTACTTTCCAAAATTGTGATAATCAATCAATACAATCAGTTCATTTCCTGAAAAGTTCTTTCCATAATGAGTTTTATGGTAACGTATCTATACGTTTTCAAAGATATATATTAACAATTTATTTATTATTATCATAATTAATAATAGATGGCTAGGATTAAGTCTCTTAGGTCTCTTGATAGTATTACTCTCCCTAGAACATTACCATATATATATGACTGAATCTCGCATGGGCTAGATTTAGGCTAATAGAAGGGTTAGAGTCCAATCTACTAGGAAATACAATGGTTTAAAAGGCTTCTGGGGCATTTATGCACTATGCCATAAACGGCTTTCTACAACATTTAAAACGTGTTGCAAGAGCCCCAAAAAGTATTGCAGAACATTGATAATTTTCAACGGCAACACTTTCTTGATGTTAGTATTTTCGCCGTTGCCGAAGGGGTCAATGGCAACATTTTGGTAACCTAAGGCAACAACACAAATTGTGCAGAAATGGTGCACATTATCAAAAAAAGTAGGTCCCACCTGCCAGGTGGTACTTAGATGGTCCCACTATCAGGTGTGGGGCCCACATGTGCGCCCCACCTGTGGGTCCCACTCTAATGTCGGGGCCACATGTGGGGCCCACAAGTGGGTCCCACTGATGCGGGGCCCACAGGGGCGGGGCACACAGGGTGGGGCCCATGTGTGGGTCCCACAGGTATGGGGCCCACTATTAGGTGGGGCCCACTTTTGCGGGTCCCACTGTGTCTTGGGCCCACCTGTTGCAACATCTTTTTCAACAAATGACAACACTTTATTTAATAATTACAACAATTTTTATACAGTATTGCAACATTTTTTTGCAGGTACTGCAATACTTTTGCAATGGAAAATTTTGAAATACACAGTCAATATATATAAATGCCTATTACAACCAATTCAGCCAACTATAAGAGTGTCTCAAAACATAATATTGAACCAAGTACAAAAGTATTTCTAAACACAATATTCAACCTACAACATCAACATTTGCGTAATATTTCTCAAACTAGTTACGCGCAACCTTTTACCAAGTATTTAATAACTAGACTAACAGATGAAGCATATTATCTAAAACATTAATTTATCCAAGGCTTCAATGCATGGTTTGCAGCTCCCTGATTCTGTATTTTCAAACTCAATTAACCGCTTTGTCAATGTTGCTTCACAGATATGTACAACTTTCACCTGAGACAGAACCAACATTTCAAACGGGGAAGCACCTTAGTAGTGGACTACGAGAGAAACTCTAAACTTAGATGTCGATATTAAACAAATTCTAATACCGGAGATTAATAACATACAATATGGATGTAGAAACTAAATGACTGACATACTTGTCCATCAAACCATGGAAATGAATTATGCTTACAATGTGGGATTTGGTATAGCTGTAGCCATGTGAAATCGCTGATATGTATAATGCTGCCCTACAGACCACTTGGTTTTCTTCCCGTCTGAGAGTATATTAATTAGATCAACTAAAGGATAGAACGGATAAAGTAGCTACTTGCTACACATTTAACATCTCATGTACTGATGTAAGAATTAACAGATGGTACCTGCATCCAGTCACGCTTCATGCTTGCAATAATTTTAAGTGCAGTCGTTTCAACATTGATATCAGTCTGTCCCAATAACCCTGCAATACACATTACCAATCAGATTTTTAACCTCTTTATGTGACAGACGTTCTATTTGGACAGAAGCATGATGCAGCATACTATTAAAGAAGAATACTTAAAGATAAAAACAAATAATATACAAAACTAGGTGATTATATTGAGATGAGAAGCTACGCTAGGTTACTAAAGAGAAATTCTCATTTAATTTAATAATTAATTCTATAAGCTAATAAATATGGGAGAATTAAATATCTATATAGGATCTGAAAAGCCTAACAAAATTCTTTATTTGACAGACGTTCTATTTGGACAGAAGCATGATGCAGCATACTATTAACGAAAAATACTTAAAGATAAAAACAAATAATATACAAAACTAGGTGATTATACTGAGATGAGAAGCTACGCTAGGTTACTAAAAAGAAATTCTCATTTAATTTAACTTATTAATTCTATCTAGAGACAAGCTACGCTAGGTTACTAAGTATAACATTTAACAACAAATTGACAAATGGAAAACCGAAAGAGTTCAGAAAATTTTATCTCTAACTACATTAAGAGTGTTAAGATGCAGATAAATTACTATTTGCAAACCGATGAATAAAAAGACTTGGATCAACTACTTTCTGAATAAACTGAACAACCTGAAGCCTTAATTGTTGAACAAGCGTCAAATATACAGCGCCAAGCTCATATCTGCAAAATACTTTTGAATTAAACATAATATAACATCAAGGTACACTCCTTCCCCATACACACAAACATACACACATGAAGAAAAGCCAACGAAGGAGAGGTTAGATTTGAGCAAGCATTAACAAATCAAGATACATATATCTTTGCAAGAAAAAGATACATACACATTTCTACCCAAGAACTCTGCAAATTCAATTAGAAGAAATGGCTTAGCCTCAGGCTCCGATATGGCTTAACTCTGCAAACATTAATTTACCTTCACGTCCAATAGGAGAATTCAATCTCCTCAATGTGATAAAGTTGATGCATAGGTTAGGCGATTCAACACCTATAAGATATGCACCACAAGTTAATATGACAAAAAGTTCCATATCTACACAAATATTCAACAAACACACCAACTATATGTGGGATGTGTAAAACAAATATGCTTTTAAAAGAACCTTGGAATCTGAATTGCTTAAGTTAATATTAACTATGACTGGGCTATGAACAAACCCAACTTATACAATACACTAAAAAGAAGACCTGAGAAACGCCAGCTCTTGTACCAGCTGCATTTGCCTTCCCCCAGTTCCCAGTTGCAAGTGTGTATTTAAGACCACTTGTTATCTTTTTTGCTTTGATTGCAAACTGCAGGTTCACGTCTTTCCTATTATCAACACACTATATATACATGCACCAAAAAAATAAGTTAGGTATACAGGATGAATAAGAAACACTACATATAAACTGCTTTGAAGTTTGAGAATAACAATCATAAGTATCCACATTTATTTTCCTAATCAGGATGCCCAGCAGAGTGAATAGAGTATAATAAAGTAACTTCACTATGACAGGACTAAAAAATTACTGAAATTGGCATAGTTTTTAATTCAAAGGAGTTTGTATTTAAAGAAATGGAAGTAAACCAAAGCAAAAAAATAAATAGATACCATGGTAAATCAGATAAATCGGTCAGCCAAGTATAAAGGGCATTGGATTCAATTCATCATCATCTAGAGCACAACACAGAACAATCATAATCATAATCACTCTTCTTGTTTTACAGTCGCGTTATTATAAACAAACTAAGAGTCGGGTTATTAATAATTACTGCTCGCTACAATGCATACCCTTTTAGAACATACTTAAACATCAAACCCTAATCAAGTCAATATTCAACAAAAATCAAACACTAAAAAAAAACCTTGTCAGCAGTCGTAAACAACATACACTGCTACATCATCCTTAATTAATCTCAATCCATCTAACAATGCAATCTAAACTCGACAAGTCATTAATATATATAGAATATTGATAAGATAAATAATCTATAAACAGTAGGCAGCTTGAGAAGTGAATCAATTGTATAATAAAACAAGCAATTCGAAAAACCTGAGTGCGTGAGAGGATAAAAGCAAAGTAATTATTAGAATCAGAAAACATGGAGCAAGCCACATCTGAGACTTATCAGAAGCCGGTGATATTTGTTGCTCAAAAAATCCACAGATCTCTCTAAACCAATTTCTTTTTCACCTCATGTTGCTTCCACTCACTCACCGCCACCATCGCCATCCAATTTTTTTTTTTAGGGTTTTATTTAATAATTTATTAAGAATTAGAAATAATAAGACCAAGACGACAGATGAAGAAGCTGTATGTATGTGATGTATTGTGTTTAAAGAGAAGTCTCAATTTTGTACCCGAACTATCCCCGAAACAGAGAGAGGAAGGTAACCACTTAAATTCATACCAAACTAAGATCTGAACAAAAAAAATGTCCTAAATCAATTTGAACTATTAAAGCAGAAAAGCCCTAAATCGGTCATGATGTAGTGTTTATGTATGGGTGTGTGCTTGTATTTTGTATACATAGTGAGAGAGGGGAGACAGACAACCGAGAATGAAGGAGATGGGGAAGAGAGCGAAAAGATATTTAAATATTAGGAAATGTGAATAGGCGGTATATTGGTTGGTGAAATATTTGGATTGAGCGGTCTTTTTACCGCTCACACTCATTTTCATTTATTCACGTATAAGGGATTGTATGCAAGAATTTTCATAAAAAATTTTATATTTTAAATGATTATATTTTATGATTATAAAATATAATTATTCATGTTAAAATAATATTTTCTAATTATTCACTTTTTTATGTTTATATTTTAATATAATATAATTATTATATCTTAATAATTATAAAAATATTATATTATATTATATTATATTATTATTTTAATATAATTAATTATTTCACATCATTAAAATTGTTATCTTTTAACATCCCTACGGATGGATCGTTGAAAGAGAATTTTAAAAAAATATATAAACTTCATTCGGGACAAGACTAGTTAACGGAAAAGAATACTTTGAACGCTTTGACTATTATAAAATTCCACAAAATAATATTTAAAATTCCTAAAAAAAATTGCATGTCTCTGAAATCCATAGTTTTTAACATCTGTATGGATGGATCGTTGAAAACAAATTTTAAAAAAATAGATCATTCATTCATGAGAGTACTCTAGTTTCGAGATAGAAGTACTTTGACTTTCTTTGACTGGTAAATAATTTCACAAAATATATTATATAAATTTCTCAAAAATTTGCATATCACTGAAATCTATAGTTGTTAACATCCGTATGAGTGGATCGTTGAAAAGAAATTTTGAAAAAACATATCCTTCATTCACGACAATAGAACTAGTTTCAGGGTACAAGTATTTTGACTTGCTTTGGCTGTAAATAATTTCACAAAATAAATTATATAAATTTCTTAAAAATTTGCATATTAATAAAATTTATGGTTGTTAACATCCGTACGGATGGATCTTTGAAATGAAAATTTTAAAAAACAGATCCTTCATTCAGGACAATACTCTAGTTTCGGGTTTAGGGTTTAGGGTTTAGGGGTAGAAGTACTTTGACTGCTTTGACTAGTAACAAAATAAGTTCTATAAATTTTAAAAAATTAAATATCACTAAAATCTATAATTTTAAACATCCATACGGATGGATCGTTGAAAAGAAATTTTTAAAAAATAGATCATTCATTTAAGACAATACAAAATAAGTTTTATACATTTTAAAAAAATTACATTTCACAAAAATCTATAATTTTTAACATCTGTATAGATCCTATGGATGGATCGATGAAAAGAAATTATTTTTAAAAAAATAATATATGCATTAAAGGCACTTTTTTTTTTAAACAAAATTCTGGGCACATGTTATTTATTAGTGGTGCAAAAGAAAACACTAAGTAATAGTGGGTGGACTGGTATAGACTATGTTTTGCAATGTGGGAGGTCATGGGTTCAATTCCCATTAAAACATTTCTTTAAAATTTCACCTGTGGGTCCCACCAGTGCCATGTCAGCACAGTGGGTCCTACCAGTGCCACATCAACGAGGGTGGGGTCCACCAGTGCCATGTCATCACCTGTGAGTCCCACCAGAGCCATGTCAGCAAGGATGGGGTCCACTAGGGCCACGTCAGCAGATGTGGGGTCCACCAAGGCCACGTCAGCAGAGGTGGGGCCCACCTGTGCCAGGTCAGCAGATGTGGGGCCCACATGTGGGACCCACGAGTGCCACGTCAGCAGATGTGGGACCCACATGTGCCACGTCAGCAGATGTGGGACCCACACGTGCAACATCAGCAGAGGTGGGGCCCACGTGTGGGACCCACATGTGCCACGTCAGCAGATGTGGGACCCACGTGTGCCATGTCAGCAGATGTGGGGTCCACACTTGTAACCTGCCACGTCAGCAAAATGTGGGGCCTACATGTGCCACGTCGGCAAAAAACACCTGCCAAATCAGCAGTGGTAGGCCTTTTATGTGGGACCCACACATATGTAAAATATAAATCTAAATTATTTTTTATTTAAAATAAATTTTTTTAATATAGCAACACTTTGATCATGCCTATACTAACATAATTAAAAATTGTTGTAATAGGAAAGATTACTGTATACCTACCGCAGCATCTTATACGGCAACACCACGTAATAATGTTGTATAAGGCCATTTAGTGATGATAGCTCATAATAAATATTGGCAGGCTAATAACTTCATTACATAATCGCACTTTAGGACATGTGGAAGGCATTCAAAAACAGGTCACCGGCCCTGGTGTTACCAAGCCAGGCTTCCAGGAACAGGTTTTCAGGACTGGTTAACCGCCCGGTGGCTACCAGGTTTGGTTACCACAGGCAGGTTCCCGCGGTGGCCTGAAATAACTGCATAACAGGATAAGAACAACCTCCAAAGGAAAGCGTCTCCATGGCTTGTGGAGAAGTGTATTGAACTATCATTTCACCTATGTTTAACAAATATACTGACGATTACATGATAATAGATAATTACATGCGATAATGATGGGAAATTGGACTTCCACAATCATAATCATACTAGAAAACCTGAGATATGCTTTATCTCATAAAGATAATCATATATGGTGATGCTGATCCCACAATTAATGTGATAAGGCACATCTAAGAACTATATCAGGGCTTGATCCCCTATATATAGGGGTGTGTAGGCAATTTACGGGAACTCTTGGTCATTTCTACACACATGAGCTAGTGCATGAGCACCTATACTTTTGTATGGCAAAATCAACGGAGTTCTGGATCGATCTTGCAGGATTTGCAAGGTTCTAGAGCTCTAATCCCGTAAACTCAGGCCCTTCTTATGAGAAACCACCCACCGTGTTCTTTGATAACTTAATTGCAAGTTCTATATTACGATTATTTGATCTCACGTTTACTAAAGCTATTCCAACAATTATATATATTTTATTGTACCAAAATCCTCCTACAACATATAAAAATCTAAATTGATTCGAAATAATTATTTGTAAAAAACATTATTATCAATACATGCTAAATGTCGATTATAGTGTATAACTACCGTATTTGAGTTTTAAAAGTTCGAGAAGTTGCAATACTTCATGCTTTGTGACACACATAATAAAAGTAGAATTGTCCTATACATGTCTAATCGAACCTTTGAACTCAACTTAAAATATCAAATCTTCAATAAAATTATGTTATTTATCATTATGAAATAAGTGGAACCCAATACATAATATTCTCCTCTTAATATTGTTATATAAGGTTATGGCCTTCCATTTATAAAAAGTATCAATTGTTTAGTGTTCAAAAAGTCTTTACATGATGCTTCAAAACCATAATATAATTGCATTACTTTTAAAGCCTGCAGAAAGGTCGAACTTGAAGTCTGATAGGTAGCCCGTGCGCTAGTACTTGCAAAGCACTAGAAAGTAGAAAGATACTGTATATAAGCATGCACTAAATTCTTAATTAAAAAGTCTAGTTAAATGAAAAAGATCAACAGTGATATTGTTTATTCGTGACTTTTTCTTAAGTACGAGCTTTTAGTACGTGGGATGAGCCATGTTTAATTATCGAGCTTATTGCCCGTGTGATGTACGGATTTTACGATTTCCTTTATTTATGTATTTTTTTAATAATTATAATAATATATTTAAAAATTCAGAATATTATAATATTTGATGTAAAATCGTAAGAACACGAACTATATAAAAGAATCATGTGTCGTTTGACTCTATCTTTGAGTTCTAGAAATCATATTTTGACAATTTTACAACCCACACGAAACTCATGAAATATTT
This sequence comes from Anethum foeniculum, assembly GCA_003724115.2. NCBI lineage: Eukaryota > Viridiplantae > Streptophyta > Magnoliopsida > Apiales > Apiaceae > Anethum > Anethum foeniculum. The sequence goes on from PHNY01041803.1 coordinate 10,993, forward strand.
TTTAATTAGTGATGATTTAAAAAGTATTATTTACGTAAAATTTTCTAGAAACCGAAAAGTAAAAACAGTTACGAATTTTGTATATTAAGTAGTTTATTCAATTTAGGATACCTACTAATTTATTCAATTTAGAAGATCTACTTAGTTTTCGTTGAAATTATGAAGATAGAATATTATCTTATTTCAGATTCCACGGCTATTATCTATTTAATTTAGGATTTAACGGTCCTTATTACATTGGTAGTACATGACCAAATATTTGAATAAGATCCCTCTTATGCATATATAAAGAGATAATTAGCTGAAATAAATTATATATATTTTTTAAATTATTATGGTAAATCAAAATAATACAGGTAACCAATACAGGATTGGTGTAGCTTGTCTTCTGCCGAAGGTGAAGAGATCAACTCTATTATATGTGTGTAATTAATTAGAAAAAAAAACACATATGATATTATAAACTAATATTTTATATTTCGATATCAGTTTAAATAAACACATCATTTATAGTATTAATTTTAACACCACACGAAGGCACATCAAAGAATCAGCATTCTTCCAAGAAAATTAACAATAACATTTACAATAACTCTAAAATTACAAAAATACTATTTAGTTAAGTAATTTTACCCTCAATAATAGAATCGGCATTCTCTTCCGAGAAAATTAACTAGAAACATTTATGATAACTCCAAAATTACAAAAACATACTCCCTCCGTCCCGTTTATATTGGCCACATTTCCTATTTCGTCTGTCCCAAAAATATTGGCCACATTTTCTTATTAAAGCAAAAAATATATTTAATATGTTAAGTTTTTCTAAATATGTTAACAGATGAGGTTAAATTTGGTAACTTTTAACTGATCGCTAAATACAAGTTTTTTGATTGATGGCCAATATTAGTGGAACGGAGGGAGTAATTTAGTTAAGTAATTCTACCCTCAATAATTGCTGTGTGACTATTTAGTTAAGTAATTTTACCCTCAATAATAGAATCAGCATTCTCTTCCGAGAAAATTAACTAGAAACATTTATGATAACTCCAAAATTACAAAAATATAATTTAGTTAAGTAATTCTACCCTCAATAATTGCTGTGTGAATGAAAAATCAATTCTTTGATCTTGTGAAATACACGAATAAATCGCTTGTATTGTCCATCGTAATTAATCCACTAAGACACACAAAAGAATTAGCATAAAAAATTAACAAGAACATTTACAATAAGTCCAAATTACAAAAATGCTATTTAGTTAAAAAATTCTACCTCAATAATTTTTTTGTGAGAAAAAAAATTCAATCCTTTGATCTTATGACGCGTTATTCGTCGTATTTAATCGCTTGGAGTATTGATCATATTTAATCTGTTTGTAGTGCGTTGATTTTGTGCCTGTTTGGCTGATAAGTTCATATGAACTTATTAACTTATTTCGGGAAAAAATTTCACATTTATATATTAATTTTTAGAATTAAATATTTAAGAATGATTAAATATTTCTTATATGCAAAAACTTACAGAAAATAAGTAATTTATTTTAGAAAAAAGAAATAAATAACTTATTTACTTATTTCTCACAAATAATATTTGACAAACAGGCCCTTTATCTTATTACTTATCAATCATTTAAAAAAGTTGAATAAAGAAATATTTTTCTTTAGAAAAAAACAAACCACAAACTAAACAACACCCAAACCTTGCGTGTGCTTCATATTGATGTTATCGCCCCCAACTTTTTATGTATGCGCCCTTTCATGGGGTTCCAAACTTCATACTGAAGCTACTTATAATTATTTGAATTTTCTGGAACAATACCTCTTTTTATACCAATAATACGCATGTCTAATTTCTTACGAACTTGGCACTTCCATTTCTCGCCTTTTTTGTTTCTTTATAGAATTAAATATCATCAGTCTTTTTTCTCAGTGGGACTCTGCATGTATGCGGTACCACCATGAGTGCATGGGACTTTCTTTTGATAAGGGAGTGCATGGGACTTTCTTCAAACTTCTTAGACGTAAAATGATTAATTATTTTTTTTGTGAAGAATGTAGACTGCTCTGATATTAGGGATAGAACACTCCCAAGTAGCAAAAGAATCTATCAGAAGCAATGATTTCCACAATATTCTATTGTTGTCAAACTATTTGTCAGCAGAAAATTTTCGTGAAAATGAGGAACCCTACTCTGCATTCACTTCAATTTTCCATGTTAATTAAATCTATTCGCAAAAAATTTAAGTGAATAGATGATTTACAACGATCGCTTGTCATGGATTAGAAACAATTATTAAGTGCGCAACACTCAGTGTAAAATTATTAATTATTTTTTTGGTGAATAATGTAGACTGCTCTGATATGAGGGGATAGCACACTCCCAAGTAGCAAAAGAATCTATCAGAAAATTGCAATGATTTACACAATAATCGATTGTTGTCAAACTATTTTTCCGCAGAAAATTTTCGCGAAAATGTAGAATCATACTCTACATTCACATCAATTTCTCATATTAATTAAATCTATTCACGAAAAATTTACATGGGCAGACGATTTACAACAATCATTTGTCATGGATTAGGATACAATTATCAAGTGCGCAACACTCAATGCAGAGATGCAACAGATCAATATGAATCAAACAAGTATCAAATAGCACTAGCTGTGACTGTGAAGAGAATGAAAACCTATAACCATATCCCGTACTTAATTCATTATTTTTTTCGTGAAATATCTCAAGAAATCTGATTACGAAACCCTACCAATCACATTAGCATTACCTCAGTAGCTAGTAATCTGATTCATCAGAGACAAAGAAGAAATCTAAGAGATTTCTGGGGTAAAAGAAACTGAAAACACCAATAATATTCTCATCGATCATTATTAGGTTTCATACAGGTTATGATCAGACATATACTGTGTGGGGGAATGCGCGTGCGTACATAGTGCGTCTGTTTCTGTACGACGCAATTAGGTTGAGATGCAGTTCATAGTACTACTTTGTTATATGTGAATGTATCTAAAAAAATTTAAAAAATGTATTATTTGGCATTTTTGCTGCATCTTTCGAGTACTGGTGCTGAAGGCATATGAACATGAACATGATTCTTCATGCGTGTACTTAAATATAAGAATGTAAAATATTTTGGGCTTTGATATTGGTTGATAAGATCCCAGTATAACATTTAAAAGAAACTGATATTAAAAGAAAAGACAACGGCTCACAAAAAGAATCCGTGTTCTCCATTTACAAATGATTTAGTGTTAAAAATTTGACGTAAATATTCATGTTTGCGTGCTCATATGGTACGAATAGTGAAAGAAAGAAGAGACACAGGGACAGGGCCTATTTAGATTCTTATTTCCCAAACAAGAGGGAAGGAACAAAATAACTTGTTTACTTTCTACTGCTTAGCTTACTATATATATACAGAAACTTTCACCTCGCACTTTTTGGAGCTATTTTTCTTTTAGTGTATTCCTTGATAATTAGGCCTAGGCAGAGCTTGATTTCAACAGGGCAATCTTTCATCTGTCATGGATGTCTGACAAAATTTAGAAAATAACATCTCTGGCAAGCAAAATTGACACCACTATATATGTATGAAAATGAAAGGAGGAAAAAAAAACATGCAAAAACTGCTGATGTATAGTCCATCCTACTTTCTAAAACTGTAGTACAAATATGTTTTAATTCAGAAAATTGGATATAAATTTTTTACATAAAATGACATGATATATGAGGTATATATAATTGATGTGAATGCAGGGACCAATATTCCAATCAAATGTTAACGGGTGTTATTTTATACAAAATTTTGTATCCAATTTTGTGAATGTATCATTTTTTCTTTAGCATATTATGTGATTATTTACATATTTTAAATTCCAAACAAGTAATGCATTAGCAGTTTTTATTTGTAGGGACTTCTCTTATACATTTTAACTTTATCCAAAAATTATTTGATATTGAAAATTAGTATAATTAAAACTATTTGTAATTTTTTAAAACTATAGTATCCATGATTGTAAATTTTATAAGTTAATATAGGTGAATTTGAATGACACCAATTTTGTACTCCATGCAGTGTGTCAACTTCTTTCTTATACCTTTCATAACTTAATACTCCCTCTATCCCATTCAATTTTATATATTTTTCTTTGTTAAATGTTTCACCCACACCCACTTACAAGTTACATCCACTTAATACATAAATTATTGATTGTTCCACTATTTTACCCACTTTTTTTACTTTTTCCCGTTAAATTAAATTTTTTCTTAACCTTCATGCTCATGTTCATTCGTATAGAAATCAACGAATGGAGGGAGTAATTTTTAGCTATTTTTGTTAATTAAAGTGGAAAAAAAAAAGAATAGTAACATGTCTGGGTTTTCTTATAATTAAAACTTACCAGGTTCAATGGATAAAAATAAAACCAATCAAACTAAGTGAAAGATTTTAAGCATGCAATGTCCTATGTGTAGTAAATTTTAATTTGTTCCCAATTATAGTCACTGCAGTTATCGAGGTCGTTTACGTCCCTTTCCAAGGGCACATATTATATGTCTTTGCTGTAGGGCCTAGACTAAGACTCTCATACACGACCCCAGTTCGTATTTCAGTGCATGTCCGTTAACCCTTTTTCAAGAATTCATTTTACCTGATATACAAAGATCTATGTATTATAATATGGATATAATGTACTTCCGCAGTATCATTCATTTTTTTATCATTTCTAAGAGAGTGTAACATACATTTTAAGGTACATATATTATACTTACTTTTAAAACTTTAATTTTGTAGATAAAAATTAAATGTTTAAATATTTATATTAAAAAAATTAAAAATAAATTATAAAACTGTACTTTATATGCATCGATAACAAATGGGCGGGGGAGTAATCCATAGACTCAATTATCACCTAAATAGTTTAGAGACTCAGACTTATGCTCAATATATTGTAATATTTTTTATTATACTTTTCATATTTAATTTTGTAAATATTTTTGTAAAAATAAGAGAAGTATTGTGTGTTCAAAGTAATAAAAATAGTATATAATTTATAAAAAGTATTGTACTTAGTAAAAGAATAATATGTTATATAATTTATCAAAAATATCATATTATGCAATAGATGACATTATGAATAAACAAATATGCCTTGCATTAATATAAAAGTTTTAATCCTACTCCTCTAACATTATTTCTATATTTTAAAACTAGCTAGTATAAGAAAAATTTATAAAGGCACGAGTAGTGTTGCATGTACAAAACTTTAATTAATAATATTGATGTGAATATAAAACTCATTCCAATCAAAAGTTAAAAATTTTGCGCCCAAGTATTTTCCATTAAATATTGTATATATGGGGACATATATAGAAAGAAGCTACTATATATACATGAGCCGTTTGTTACTTCTCACTACCACTTGGCCACACATATATACAACGAGAGTTCACTTCATCAGTTCATGATCTCTCCTATGAACTCCAAGAATGAATAGCTCTAGCAATATTCACACATATATCATTATTCTTTCTCTCTCTGTGGTTGAATATTGATTGAATGCATATTTAGCCTTCCCTTCTCCGCTTATTCCTCCTCCCGGATTAACAAAAATTATTTATAGTCTTTAAGTGGATAAGAACTATTAATCCACTCCACTATTATAGGATTTCTACATCTCTTCTAAATCTTCTTCAAGATAAGTTTGTAGACAAAGTTTATCCATTGTTTTATTTAGTCTCCCCCTCAACTTCTCCTTATTTTTGCCTTCTTTTCTGCATCCATTTTTGACTCTCTATCATTTTTTTTCAATGCCTCTCATATAGATCACTCACTCAACCTAAACACAGCCCTATACACCAATTTTATTATATTTTACATTTTTCTCTAATCACTTACACATCTAGTTATTGCTTTATTAATTTTTTCATGGATTATCTAAAAGAAATGGAATGCAAGGAATCCAATGATCACCGGAGATGTGTATTCGTTCCTGGCCCAGTTATAGTCGGAGCAGGACCATCCGGTTTAGCTGTGGCGGCCTGCTTGAAGCAACGTGGAATACCTAGTGTTGTTCTAGAAAGATCCAATTGTGTAGCTTCTTTATGGCAGCTCAAGAGTTATGATCGTCTTCGCCTTCATTTACCTAAACAATTCTGTGAGCTTCCTCTCATGCCTTTCCCTCCAAACTTCCCTACTTACCCTACTAAGCAACAATTCGTAAGCTACTTGAAAAATTATGCAACAAAATTTGAAATCAACCCATTGTTTAATGAGTGTGTGGAGATAGCTGAGTTTGATTCGAGTATCGGGTTTTGGCGCGTGAGGAGCGTGGGAATGGGGACAAATGGGGAGGAGAGGAGATGTGAGTTTGTTTGTCGATGGTTGGTGGTGGCTACCGGAGAGAATGCGGAAGCGGTTGTGCCGAGAATTCGAGGAATGGAGGAGTTTAGTGGACCAATAGTGCATACTAGTTGTTATAAAAGTGGTGATGCATTTGGAGGGAAGAAAGTTTTGGTTGTTGGATGTGGAAATTCAGGAATGGAAGTTTGTTTGGATCTTTGCAATTATAATGCTTCACCTTCTCTTGTTGTTAGAGATGCGGTAAGAAATTACAATTCAAATTTTCAGATGTTTATTTTTAAAAATTTTACCTATATTATATGCATGCATGTATGGTTGGTCTTCTCAGTTCTCGAAGTATGGTATGCAATTAATAGAAAAATAGGATTAGTATAGTAATATGAAAACACATAGATGCATGCCTCAAATATTATATACATGGAGTGAGAGTGTTCAAGTATAGTGTCTATGTATGTTTCATCACTTTCATGTACTTGAAAACTACTTTAAATCTATATTTTTTGAGTTGTTCCTTTTTTAAGTCCCAAATCTTTTTTAAGTGACCCTTCTTTTTGAATTGATTCAACTTTGTTTAGGTACATGTTCTTCCCAGAGAGGTGCTTGGAAAATCCACTTTTGGGCTGTCAATGTGGTTGCTCAAGTGGTTTCCTGTCCGACTTGTCGATACTTTCTTGTTGATTGTTTGTAGAATTTTGCTTGGAGATACTTCTAAACTTGGCCTTGTCCGGCCGTCCATCGGACCCCTGGAGCTCAAGAATTCAGCCGGTAAAACACCCGTGTTGGATGTCGGGACACTTGACCGGATTAAAAATGGAGATATCAAGGTATACCCTAGCAACATTTACAATAAATATTATGAAATCTCGCATTATTTTTAACTAATTAATTTTATGGTATTGGCACATATAGGTAGTTCCGGGGATACAAAGATTAACTCAAAAGGCAGTGGAATTTGTGGATGGAGAAAAAGAAAATTTTGATGCAATAATATTAGCAACGGGTTACAAAAGCAATGTACCCTCTTGGCTAAAGGTACTAACTATCTTTTGATCTATTACACTTTAATTCTATCACTTTACTTGATTCTTAGGATACAGCTAGGTATAATGCATGGTTTCACAATAAAGTACAAAGGACTCCTAAATAAAGAAAGATATGTAGTATCATATATGGCCCTAACAAATTGTGCTTTTGACCCCAGGAGAGGGAAATGTTTTCGGAGAAAGATGGATTGCCTAGGCGGCCATTTCCTAACGGTTGGAAAGGTGAGAGTGGGCTATACGCGGTGGGGTTCACGAAACGTGGACTCCTCGGAGCCTCCATGGATGCTAGACAAATTGCGGAGGATATTGAACGGTGTTGGAAGGCAGAGGCTAAGAATTTCTCGGCTCTGTCACGGCCATTTACGTCGTGATCACTTAATTGTTTTTTTTTTCGAAATAGTTAGTTAAGTATGAGTAATTAGTTGATTAACTGTAGTTAAATTTTGTACTAAACCATGGCTTAGCCGAGGCCCGAGGGCAGTTTGGGTGCGGTACGTAAAAATAATGTTTGTACCAAGAAACAGCAACTCCTTGATTGTGGGGGTGGTGGAGTTGCTGGAGCCTGGGGAGAGACCTCAATAGTGTCCCGTAAATGTACCAGCTAGAGCCTAGATTGTATACAATTGACAGGTGGGTGGGGTGGGGGTGGGGTAGGAGGGTTTTTTTTTTTTTTTTTTTGGGGGGGGGGGGG
>PHNY01041844.1:7174-26315 GCA_003724115.2 Anethum foeniculum
TTCCCATCATAAAGAGATTCTCAATTTTTCCTTGAATATAATACTTCAAATCAATATTCGTCAATGGTTTGATTTCCAGATAGTGGAGAAGTCATGAGGTCTCGCTTAAAACCCATAGCCTTACAAGTTCAAAGAACCCGTTTTTTGACAAAATCGCTCCATGTCAGAAATAAAGAAAATTCGTATTTTATTCTGTGTTTCATAAACACAAGAATCTCATAATCGTTTGTTCATTTTATAAAATCTTAAATCGTTACAGATTTTATCTTGTTTAGCAGGCATGGCATGGGTGACGTATCTAATACATACATTCATNTTATTATCTACTCTACATATACTTTCATCACATGATTATAATATATGTAATGTGCAATAAAATAAATATGGTTGGTTATGGCCCCATCCTGTGTGATCTTTATCAAGCTCATGATAAAGATCTTGGTCATTCTAAGGTGGTTAAGAAAATAAATACAACCTATCTATTACAACACATTTCTTGCTTGAGTTGCTTCCTTGTATAGCTTCCATAGATCATCTTCATTGGACTCCTTCTTCAAGTCTTCAAGTACATTACATATTGGATAATATAAACTAATCTAATGAACTTACAAAGTGAACTCGAGTTACTTCCGAGATTTAATATTACAAGAATAAACGACATGCAAGTCATATTTAAAAACTAAAACCACATAAATAAACCTTTAAGCTAAGGGTCATAAGGCCATAACCATCCACCATATATAACAATTATATCATATCATATACTTATCATGATTAATCTAATTAAGTCATGATAAGAGGATCAAATCCAAAACACAGCGGCGTGGATAAACATCAATCCTTCACATTTATGTCGATTTGTCCATATTATAAGGTATGCCTAAAGATAAATGCTATTTTTTTACCATGTTGGGTTGCTAGTTCTATCATTCATAACTTAACTGCATGAACTAATATATATGTTGTATCTATTGGGTTTCGAGCATATAAACGCAGCGGAATACAGTAATAAAACCAGAAAAATCAAAACCCAAACCAGGATCCATGCGAAAAATAATATTTAATTCGTAGTTTAGATGTTTACCTTAAGAAGCTTTACGTTTTAAATCAGCAATGGAGGTCCTAGCTTTATCAATCACCACATATCCCGCCTTATGCGATCTACACCGTAAAGGTATACACATGAACGCTTGATCGATGGAGGAGGTGTACTTGCACTCGAACCAAATTTGCCTCTTCTCTCTCTCTCTCTTGTGGCTGCTAGGGTTTATGTTTTAATAAAAAAACGTAATCCTATATCTCAGCCATAATAAGGTATTTACAGGAGAGGCAAAAAGTGAATTCTAACCCTAATCTTAATTAGAGTTATATTAAGTTCGAAATTTCTATTTATTGTATAATTAAGTCTGAGTTAATTAAGTCTCACTCAATTAATAATAAATAATTCAAAATTATTTATTTAATTTAAATTCGAATGTAAATTAAATATTCCTCTAAACATTCTTTGTGCGACCCTATAGGTTATTATTATGTTGGCAATAATTTTAATATTTCATATTAAAATTATAAACAAAGAGCGGCATCTAGTAATGCATCATTGCTACCCAAGTAATAATAATTTAAATCGGTGATCGGTTAAACCTTTTGTGAATAACGTACAACGTAATATAATCCTTTTAACATCATATTATTGATTAAACTCGAGGCATATTATGTGTCATCCTCTTCATAGTAAAATCCAAGTTTCCTTGAATAATGAGTAGACTATCATATCAAATCAATATTTGAGCGCGGTCACGTATTTCATAGTCTAACTCATACTAGAGGCCAATAATATCACTCCTAAATTAGGAGGGTTAAATCCTTTCTAGATCATTCATATTTCTCATATGATTTATAATATACCCGAGACGGTCAAAGATAACTTTTAATGTAATCAAAGTATATTAATCCTCGTATACAAATATAATGATTTCAAATCTAAGGACCATTACATCATTATCACTGTGAGAATTACTTATGACACAACCGACTTGTAGAATCTCACGTTGGGTCTATCCAGCACCATGTACTTATATATACTTACATGTGCTTGAATTTTTGACTTTAGTATCACTATACCTATGACCAATGAGATGTGATCCTCTGTCAACAAACACACCAGTCTTAATGCATTATTATCGTCCCTTAATAATAATACTCGACTAGGGATCTTTAGGAATATTGATTTTATTCTAATAATCTCATTTCTAAGTCACGTACTTATAGATATAGAATACATATCATATTTCAAGGACATTTATTAATCTAATATTTATATCACAGTAAATTAAGATTGAATAAATTAAAAATGAATAATCGATAGAACATTACTATTAATAATCCAAATGTCTTATATCAAAAACATAATGGTCTTGTCTCTAGGGCACAAACACTAATAGTATCATTGTCCATCAATTTTAAAGCACAATATAGTTTCTCTCGTAAAGCCTTTCTGGAAGGGTCAATACCCATAAAATATTACTTTCTCAACTCATTTGAAGTTGAATTTTCTTAGACCCCTGAAATTTTATTCTTGAGAAAACACACAAGGCACATTCAATGAAAATGCACTCAATAATTTTTTCACTTTCATACATAAATCAAAAATCTATGTCCATCATCGACTTAATCTCTAAAGGAGTTAATATTGCATCTATTGCTACTTTACACATACAAAGGTACATCATCAATAAATTATATATAAATTTCATTTAATATATGTGTATATAAAATATTTATTTCACAGGTATAACAAATTTTTTATTTTCAAGTTTATAACTTCTAACATTTTACACCTCTATCTTTTAAAAAATTATCAAATTGATGTATAAGGATCATATGAGAAAGATTGACAAAAATACCCCCACACTTATTCACATACGTATTCTGGAAAAAGTTTTTTGTTGTCAGAGTAGTTATTAGAAACACCTATCTCTATTCTTCAAAATCATTTCTATATTTTGGTAGTCAACTTTAAAATATGTACTCCATACACTCAAGTCAAGAAATTTGATAAGCTAAGAGAATAAAACTCTATCATTACTTCCTCCGTCAAAAGATGTTTAGTTTTAATTATTTCTTTTATTTTATGGATTTACATAATACTTAGAGGATCTTAAATATGAGTGAATATAATGTTATTGTTAATGATTGTCACAATGATTGTCAATGTTTGCCCGAGAATATCAGGTGAATTTTTCACAATGTTTGTCAATGTTTCCCGAAAATATAAAGTGAATTTTAGTTATAACTTCTTTAAAATTAAAATTTCCACTTTACTTTATTGGCATGTCATCAGGACATACTTGAAGAAGGATATGTCACTAATGAGACATGTAATCTCTATAAATTACTTTATGATTTGGCTGCAAACTTTTGTTCTCGCAGCTGCATACGAAATGGTAAGAAATATATCGCAAGCATAACCATTTGACGTATCATTACCTGTATTTTTAATATTATTCTGACCTATAAGATCAAATACAATTTTTCTTTAAAAATAGTTTAAATATTACTAAATGATATATGTTGTTAGGAATATGTTGTAGTTTTGATGATAACTCCTCAAAACACATTAAGTAGATTAGTTAATGTTATTCAAGTAGTGTTATTCAAGTAATAAGTACATTCTTGTTATCCGTTGATAGTGTAAATTTATATTTTAAACATGAACTTATACATATATGTGTGTTTCAAGTATTTTTTTATATGTATTAGGTGTTAATACGTGTAAATATATAATAAAAATAGGATTTTACTATGTTCAAATCGACTTTTATTCGGGTCAGGACAAAGCTCGGACTTTTCCACGTACGGCCGGACTTTGGCTAAAAATATACTGCCCATTGAAGTACCTAATCGCGGGCCGGACCGAGCTGGGCTTGATCCAGCTTTGACAAATCTGGCAAGACCAGATTTTCAAACTTAACATTTTTGTGCATATCTAAAAAGATAACATGACCATTTAGCAGCCATCAAAGACAATAAATCGTAAATAGCTTAAGAGGTACACTTAGTAGTATAACATGATCATTCATCATTCTACATTTAAAGAAGGAAAAATGTATAATTGTTGTATTTCTTTGTTAGTTTTATATTTAGTAGTTTTTCGTGTTGGATCTCGAAGCTATATTGAACTTCCATAAAAGTAACATAAAATGTGACAAAATTAATTGAAAGATAATGTGTGAGAAAATAAATTTTTTTTGATACTTATATATGTTTTTGTAATTATTTTATATTTTTTAAATCTTACTTTCGATGCCGGGGTAAAATGCTAGTTAAATATGTAATTGATGGAAAAAAAAGAGAAGATGATCACATCCAAAAGTTCTAAAGGCGCCAAAATTTTATTTTCTAAAAAACAATTTCAATCTCTTTTATAGGCATGCACGTAAATATGTATTCAAAGATCAACTTTCAATTTAACTTGTGTTTTGCGTATAGTACTATGCTTGTTTTTTAAATAATTTTTTGGTGAAAAATTACTAAAGAAAATTAATATCATAAAAATTGAATAGATGTTTAATATTTCAAAAATAATTTGAAGATGTGATCTCAAAATTATCACAAATTTCTTGAAAATTTGTGAAAAATAAATGTATGTCGTGTATTATAAAATAGTTAAAATAAAAATTGAAAAATTATAATAAGAAAAGAACATAAAGCAGAAATATTAAGTAATATGTTTAGGAACATAATAGAAATTATTTTCCTTGAAAACATAAAACATATTATATTATAACAAATATTAAAGTACATGACATTATATAAAATATGTTTAATGATAGGGTAGAAAACTTAATGTAGAGTTATTAACATTATAAAATATGTGCTAACTAATGATTAAATGATCTCGAAATTATGATCTAAAATGATTTTCATGGGAGGTATGACTTTATTACCCAATTTATTATATATACAGTACCAAATTGGGTAAAAATGATATGTCTTATATTTTGACTGACTTATAACTCGATCAAATTCAATGGACCCACCAAACCATACAAACCAATAGAGGCCCTATCATTACTTTGATAAATTTCTTTTTGCCCCATATATCATATATTAGGATTAATTTGTTATCTATCTTTTATACATAGTTGGATTATTATTTTCTCATCATTGATAGTGAAGTTGTTTACTAGGTGAAATTGATTACTCTTGTGTTTTTATTTGCTCATTTGTTGTAGATAAGCTCAAGTGTTAGGACCTAGGGAAGTTGGAGAAAATTATTTTTAACTTTTTTTTATAACCAAACAGTGTGTTTAAAAATATAATACATTTCTTAATAGAATGATTCTAGTTCAAAATTATCATATAATTGATATATTACATATTATGAATTTTACTTGATAGGACAAGCCAATTCTTAAAAAAAAAAAAAATTCTTGCCCTAACTTTTGTGTACATAGAAAAATAATATTTAAATTTAAAATGAAAATAAACTTATAAGATTCATTCTATTATTTTATTCAAAAGTATTTAGATGTATGCTTATTCTTATTAGCAAAAGGAATCTACTTTTTTTCCCTTTCTAAAATTCAATATTTTAAAGGAAAACAATAATTTAGAAAAAAATCAATTATTACATAATTTGTAATATGTAGTACATGACCTTATATATGTACTTATATAACTACTCAACACAAAAGTGAGAGAAAAGTGCATAAGATAATATTTGAATGTTGGAACAATCATATTGGAACTTTTTCTAGAATAATTAATAATTATTTCAATCTTTAAAGTTTAAAATTCACAGTAATGATTAATATAAACACTCACACATAACTGATATAATATATACAATGAATAAAATGAAATATGAGAAAATCATAAATATCAGTCATTAAAATCTCCTCAATAATTGTTTAGAGTAACATGAGCAAGAGATGAAATTTAGGTCTTTATTACATGCACAACCTTTACAAATTTAAGAGAAGTCACAGGTCCTAGAACCACGCCCTGGGTCCTGTTTGCTGAATTTTCAGCTGACGGAGACAACTCAGGCGGGCAGTGTTTTCTAAACCACCTCAATTATACACCTCAATGATGAGGTGTATAATATGACCACAGAATCTCTTTTTGATGTAGAATGAACAATCCTGTCATAACAAAAAAAATAAAAGAAAAATCCAGAATGAGAAGAATTAATAAATCAAAATCTTATTATTTAGAAATTACATATATGAGATCTTTAATATCACATCTACTAAATCTATGTATACCTTTTAGTAGAGGAACGATGATCTTGCCACTTAATTTCCCCGTTGCCTCCTGATTTTCCCTCATGGTAGCAGTTAAAGAATACAAGAACAATGATGTTGTCTCTAGATTTCCTGATCCTAGCATCTAAATTATAAATTTCAACCACAACCGAGTGTTGGGGCACCCATCAAGGATTTAGGGGTTTGATGAATTGGATTGGGAGGAATTGAAGGTTTTGATGAATTGGGTCGGGAGGAATTGGGGGTCGGGATAAATTGGGTCTAGGCAGGCCCTTAGGCTTTATATATTGCATTAAAGCATGGGAAATTTCGAGGAAATTTCTTTTCTTTATTTTATTTTTCTTAAAATAATTCTCATTTTTCTTGTTATTTTCCTTGTTTTTTATTCTTTTGGAGGTTGAAATCAATTCAATAAATTTTTTATTTCTTTGAGTAACTTTGATGTTATAAAAGATCTAAACAAATTAAAGTTTGATAGATTCATTATTATAATATTCAAGAAACACACAGAAAATAGAAAATCTTCAAATATTAATTATTTTCTTATGTAATATGTATATATATAATAGTTTAAGATTCGATTTTTTTTTAGAACCACTTAAAATTTGAAATCTTAAAATTAATTTCCTTCTTTGTTTGCGGAACATAATGCAGTTTTTAATAAATTAAATTAAAAAAATTTGTTTAAAATTTTTTTGGTATATTTTATATGAGTAAAAAATAAAAAATTAAATAAAAAAATATTCTTTCTAAAAAATAGTACAAAAAAAATATTAGGTAGTGCAAAATATACTATATTCTATATTTCAGAAACAAATATTGTGTACAAAAGAGCATGTATGAGTTGTTGTCCAAAAATATAAGTGACTAATATTACTTCTAAATTTCAATTCAGAATAACTTTTAATTTGAAGTAAGACCCGTAGTACTTATTTCATGATAATATCAGTGACTAATATATGAATATGATTGATTGAGGCAAATATATATTTATTAATTTTTTTTATATGTATGGTTACAAATTTTATGAACTTATTCATCTACAAAGAGATAAGATATTAATAAACAAGAACTTCAATCACAACAACCCTATGCCTAACAATACAAGGATGAATGAAAGACATCTCCCACCCCATACCTCATGGTCAGTCAATCCTTATTTGTTGGTGTTGGATGAATTAATTCCAAAGATAAGTTTATCCTAACAAAAATTTCAAAGCCCGAATTCTCCATAATTATGTTCAATATGCTATCTACACCCATAATTTTATAGTGCTAAAAATATGTCATGTGGTGGTAGCATTATATTGGTACAACTCTCTTTAATCTTAAATTTTAGCTAGATATATGTTATTTTGTCTACAACTACTAACCTATCATCTCCCAAAATGAATATTATAAAATCACATGTAAATTTAAACTTCACATGCAATTTCTAACAAATTTTTCAATCATACATGCTACATAAAAGTTTATAAGAAAAATGGGAAATGTATATTATGGATGGTTTATATTTTGTATATAAATACTCATGATTTTATATTTACCATGTTCTTAATTTAATTACTATGTATTCAATCTATCAAATGCTACGTGTTTAACCTACCAAAATAATATAACATCACTTTCACTTTGATCTGGATGGCATAGTTGGCATTGCAAGATAGCACTATTAAATTTGGTGGCAACCTAATGGGTTCATCAGTTCACTAAGTAGTGTTTATTAGTGCATATAAGTCTAATTTAACAAGGTTTGAAGCATCCAAAAGTTACTTGCTTGGAGGTCTACGTCTCATTTGTAGCCTCCAACATCAACTTTATACCCATTGTTGTATGTGCTGTCCACCACCCCATAGACTGTCCTACATGAGTATATAAACAATTACCAAACAGTTAAATATAATAAAAATATACGACAACAAAATATTCAATCATTTCTAAAAATATAGTTAAAAGAACAATAAAAAATTATAAGACAACACCAAACAACTTTCCTTAAAGAACAAAAGGTCGACATCATGCAAAAAATCAAAATGAAAATAATTAAATATTGAGGAAGATTTAAATAAATAAATAAAAATTACCTCTTCAATAATCATATCATTTTCCTTCAAGATTAGAGGAAGCAAACCACTCTTTGTTAATAAATTATGGTTGTACATTAATTGCTGCCTCCGGTCCGGAAAACCAGTGGGTCCCGAAAACCGGTGGTTAACTTAGGCACCTCCTCGTCCACAAGATTGTTTTACCTCATGCTTGGGTAAAGAATGAACCATGTGCCTCACTTTATGTGAGATTGTTGAAATCATCAAGTAAATATCATGAGGAGCATCAACTGAAAATTATGATTCTTTCACTTTTCACTTTTCATTTCTGTGCCTCACTTTAAGGTAATATGTCTATGCCGACAAAAAATTAATATGAATAGATATAATCATGACCCATTCACATATTGTGTCACTTAACTATAACCCTCTCACCCTTTCAGTATTATAATTAACTCAATAATTAATTAACTCAGTAATTTACTAGAGTTGATCATACAATAGCAAATATGTATCATGATATCTACTTGAAACAACTACATATTGTACTTGTTATCAAAACACCAACAATTTTCATACTACGGTTCCATAAAAATCCTAACTCATAAGTTTAGTTCATTAAAATTATCTCAAAATAATTCCAAGAAAACCAACACATACTGATAAGAAGAAATAAATAAATGGTAAGACAAAACAAAGTCAATGAAATGTCTTTAATGGCTGAATTCCCTGTTGATGGCTTCATCTCCTCCTCTCTTGTGCGGCTACTTGTCTCCTTTGCTCCTCTATCTCCCTCTATTAGTTATTAGATTCGATCCATCTAATCTAATATATCTAATAATTTTCTTTTTAATGATTTAATGCTAATACAAGGAGATTTCCCAATCAGAATTGAATTCCATATATAAAGAGGAAAATCGTAGTTGAATTTTTTACTCTAATTCTGTGATGATTAGGCTTGAAATTGAATTCAATA
Organism: Anethum foeniculum; assembly: GCA_003724115.2. Lineage (NCBI taxonomy): Eukaryota > Viridiplantae > Streptophyta > Magnoliopsida > Apiales > Apiaceae > Anethum > Anethum foeniculum. Next base: position 16,465 of record PHNY01041844.1, read on the forward strand.
CAACTTTCAAAATAAAGCTCTTCTCATAAGCTTTTCGTGGGCTGTTGAATCGTCTGAATCGGACTTCTAGAACTCGAGTTATGGTGCAAATAGTGTAGACCGCGCAAGTGGCTCATAAAATCTGATTTTTAATCAAATTAATCTCTATCTCTTGCTAATTAAATTCCAAGCCTTCATTCATTATAAGTCCTTGATATGTACAATAAAACACAAATATTTATTAAATAAAAATTAAAAGCAATACAAAACAACTAAAATATAAGGACAATATTAAGATAAAGTGCACGCTCATTTCCGCTAATGGACAATGTTTCGAAATATGATTTCTCCAGTAATCCACTATGGAATTTCATGCGCATTCAGAGATATCCACAATCCAACAAATCATTCACCTTTTCCAGAACTTGGTTGTCTCAGGATCAAGATAATACTTGCAGTTCCTCTTCAAATGTGCTCTCAGAACTCGGTCCCTGTCTTCGACTTCATAATTCTTGGGATAAACATAATACTCCTGTGCAAGCATAGTATTAAAACAAAAAAAAAATACAACCATGTAAATTTCACATATAGTAAATTGCAAACTGAAATGGCATAGTATTAGGTTGAAAGGAAAAAAGCAATTTGTTGAGCAAGATTGAAGCTATATATGTTATCTCAACAATGCACGGTTTGATAACTCAATAAAGAACAGAACTTGCAAATAATACTATGTCCACTGGAAGCAGTTTAGAATGAAGACTTGGTATATACACAGGAAATAGGTTAGACGCAACGAAGAGCGTTGAATAGAAGACCGAATAAAATTTATGAAAATAATTAGGCAACGGTGTAATAAGTGGTTGAAAATATTCGAAGCGTCTTTCAGGATTCAGTTTGAAGATTAGAAGATTTCACTAAAGTTGTTTGTGTACTGTCGAAGCTTGACAATGTATATTAGGCTATAATATGAGGAAGTGGAACGAAGTTAGTCGTCTATGAACGAGACTAGTTGCACAAGGCGTCAATGTCTCGTGAAAAAAAAACTGAATATTATCTCTATAAGAATTGTTAAGTTGAAGATTGTACTTGGGAAGAATAGTTTTTTGGTTAAGTACGAGAAGAGATGTGCAGACGATTCATCCAAGAGAATTACAAGAAATATAAACAAGAGTTAGAGGCATGAAGTTACAAAGAAATATAGTCTAAGGTAAGTACTAATGCTAGATCTTGAACGCGCTTCCAAGAAGGCAATCTAGGCGCCACCAAGATGAGGAATTAAAGGCGCCACCAAAAATTATTTCAAGGCGCCACTAATTCTATTCAAAGGCGCCTCCAACTTATAACTTGCATTATCATGGTCCCCTCATTGTTGTAAATGAATAAAAGCTAAGTAAATACCTTGTTCTAACATCAAGAAGCACACCAATCCTTTAATATTTCTTGGATGCGCCTCCAACCATGCTTGTACTTATATGGCACCTCCTAGCTCCACCAATATTATATGGTACCCCCAAGTGATTCTCAAGCGCCTTCAACTTAGTGCATTCAGGAGTTGTTGAATTGTATACTTGGTTATAAGGAAGCCACGTAGCCATCTCTACAAATCATCATATATATACATAATTACAGATCTGATGAGACATCTTCTTCACTATTCATTTTCGAGAGCTTTAAGGTTTCTAAAAAGGAGAAGTCACGTCAAATCTACACACCTTTAAAGTGTTATTGTCTATATCATATGATGATTTACTTTCTTTAGAATGATAGGAGTAAACACTTGTTCTTTATTGTATTCTTCAAAAAGTGTGTTTAGTTCTTAGTTCATCAAATCTTCTATATTTGGTGTTGTAAGAAACCCTTCGTCTCTATGTTCTTCGAATAAAAGTATATTAACTCGGAATCATTTTGTGTCTTCTATATTTTCATTATCTCTGATTTACTTTGATATTCCGCTGCCTGGGTTTTGAGAATTTAAGAAATATCCCATTCACCCCCTCCTTTGTAATATAGTTTGGACATAAACAATTATTTACTTACTTTAAAATTATTGATACAACTATTGTAAAAAGCTTAATGTGAAGCTCCCTTTCTATTGATCGTAGGTGCCCTAAATCTGTAACAACATAAGGAAATATACGATAAACTTTTTTTCTAAACTTCATATTTATAAAGAATAGAAAATGAAGAATGTTCAGGGGTTGACCTTTGATCTATGATAGGCCATAAATGGGTCTACCTATGATAAATCTAAAACAACCTAGATTGAGAATAGAAAGCAAAAAAAAAAAAAGCACAAAAGAAGGTTAGTCTAACAATGTACAAGAAATCCCTATACAATCTAGATGCATAAACCAAGAGGAGCTATCGATTCTAGTTCCAATATCGACTACAATTCCATTCAAAAGTTTTACTTGTCCTAAAATTATTTATTGTGAGCCATAGCATTCCTTTTCCTCCATATATAATAACAAAAAACTTATAAAGCCAAGAGGCCTAAGCTTCGGTGAGCCACAAAAGTAATGTTTCCCAAAATAGTGAACAAATACAGCCAAGTTCTACCTACTAAAGTTTGATACGGTTTGCACGCGAGGTGCTCCAATATAAATTTACTATATGACCAAGTGACAAAGAGGTGATCACAAGTCTCTATAGCCCCGAACACAAAATTAACAATGTGGTAGAACCTCTAAACTAAAAGAAGCAAGTCTGGTCTCTATCCACCTTAAGCTTGTGTGAAACAAAACTCTATCATAGGATTTTACGGAGCTTGAATCTGATCATTCCCCAGATGGGCCATGTTTTTATTTGTGTATGAAAGTATCATTGCAGAGAATACTATCTTCCTGATAGATAAAAAAATATAGTTTGTCAAAGTTTGATACTGTATGTTGCAGAGTTCGATGCGTGTGATGGATTCTTGTATCAGGGCTCGGTAGAATCTAGTTCCCAATTACAAACAAAAATCCCACAGTAGCCTTATGAGAAATCCCAAACTTCCATATAATCAAGTCATGCTTTCTGTTTCCAACAGTCATGCTTCTCCCAAGTCATGTTTAATACTAGAGCTCAAAATAAGACATTCAATCTACACGAGTTGTATTTTTGAAAGGTTATGGTTTGCATTATGAGAAGGAACAGAGAAAAATCATCTCTGGTGATAAAAGTGAATACTAAATGCTGGAAGAGCTATAACAGTTGAAGGACTCTACTATGGCTAACTTGGTCGGAATATTTAGTAAAATCCGATTAAGAAGGAATTCTAAGTATGGTATAAGGGTTCAAGAAGAACCAGTGGAGAATAGAGATCAAGTTCATCTTCAGGGTCTGGCTACAAAATTAGAATGGTCGATAAAAGCAAGTTCAGATTTTATAACTATGATGAGGTTCGACACTTTGCCAATGCAGGAAGTCCGAACAAGCAAAGGAAAGAGGAAGGTCTATCAGAAGAAGGATTCTGGAAGCTCAAATAAGTATCTAGTTAAACCTTACATTGCTGAAAGCAAAAGCTGGGATGATACGGATGATGAAGATGAGCAGTTTCAAAATAGCACTATGGCATAATCTTCTTCACATGTGTCTTCTTCACTTTCAGCTGATATATGTGAGAATGAAAACCGTGTTGCTCTTATAAAATCTATTTTGGTTTATTCCTGTCAACTTTCTTTTGATTGTGTAGAACTTAAGGTTAAGAAACATGTTAAGACTGAAACATAACTTGAGGGTAAAATTACAAAGTTAGTGTTAGGTCCAAAAGGTACATACAGAGCGAGGGGGTGAATGTATGTTCTTCGTTTTTCTAAAAGTAATTGCAGTGGAATAAAATAAAATGAACAAATAAACAAGCTTCGACGAATAATTCTTTTATCAGGAAATTAATCCTCAAAAAGGGTGCTTACAAACTTTGATATAAAGTCAAAGCATCAAATAGCTAAACACAACTACGGAGATAAGCTATCAATACATGTGTTTATAACGCTAAAAAACTGAACAACTTGTCATATGATTTAACAATGACAATAAAGCTATAAAACTAATGAGTGTATCAAATTTTTAAGGCTTTATGGTGTGTATTGATTTGGACAGCACTTCTCCTCGTAAATTCTTAAATAAACCGAATGATTTAATCAAGAACACAATTCTGCAGAGTTTATCTTTAAAGAGCTCGAGAGAGTTATGGTCAAATCAATTAGAGATGATAGATATAGGTGGTAGGTAGCTTCTTGGATAAGATTGGATAGATGGACAAATCAATTAGAGCTGATAGATATAGGTGGTAGGTAGCTTCTTGGATAAGATTGGATAGGTGGCACTCTATTATCCAAGCATTTGAGACTTAGTGGTTGGTTTATTGTCTTTTTCTTTGTGTAAGTGTCGACTGCATACATTATATTATGCCTTCAGTATTTTCTTTACTACACTTGAAATCGACATAAATATACACTATCCATGTACTGCAGGATTCGAATGTTTGGCAGCAGTAGGGTACCAGACTTAATATCTGTGATCACAAGCATCAGGAGTTGACTAAGCCTCAATGTATAGCAGTACATAATTAAACAGAAGTTGACACATAGCAGTTCTTTGTCATATCGACAGCTGCTATTGTTACGCAGCCTGAGGAGTCGACAGGTAAGCTATATCGTATTGCCAGGGCTGGACAGCAGGAGTCGACAGCCATAAAACAGCAGGTTATCACTTTGACTTGGACATTTATTACACAAACTGTAGCAGCCGACAACAGCCATGTTAAAGGATCAGCAGTCAATACATTGCGTATGTAATAGCCTCCAGTTGTTCCAGGTGTCGACAGAACGTTATAGAAACCTAGGAGTAGACTGTCACTGCTTCAATGCTTGCTGAGAGACGTCTGCAGAAGTCGACACCANTGAAAGATATAAACAAAGCACTGCAGATATGAAATGAAAATAGTACTGATTTGATTGCTAATACAGAATGCATACAATTGTGATAAGAAATAAAACAGAGAATGTGTGACTGATATAGCTGTCTCAGCATCAATCAAATCCCTACAAACCAGGGATAACAAGTCCTAATTTTCTTCTAACTAATTGATCTGATTTACTCTTACTTATTGATCTAATTTCCTAAACAAAAGCAACAGCACAATGTTCACAACATAAACATTGCTTTATTCAAACTTAAATAAAAACCAAATATGTTTAGATTAAATAATCCCAACATACTCCCCCTTAATCTAAGCATACTTGAGATTCCTGACTCCCAGCAACTCTCTCATTTTCTCAAATTTTGCTGCTGCTAGTCCCTTGGTCAATATGTCTGCCCTCTGTTCATTTGTACTGACATGCTTAATGACGATCAGCCCCTTTTCGACGCAATCACGAATAAAATGATACCACAGATCAATGCGTTTGCTTCTTCCATGAATTACTGGATTTTAGCTAGGTCCACGGCCGACCTATTGTCAATGTACAGGGTGACTGGTCCTGGTTTGATATCCATAATGTGACTTAGTACTCGTTGAAGCCAGATAGCTTGGCACACTGCTGCTGTGGCAGCCATAAACTCTGCCTCGCATGACGAGAGTGCAACGCATCGCTATTTTTGAGAAACTCAGGTGATCAAATTTTCATCAAGGTAAAAGGCCATGCCTCCTGTGCTCTTTCTATCATCCATACTGCCAGCTAAATCACTGTCCGAAAAACCAGATAGAATATAGTTCCCATGACCTTTTGTGTAAATCAAGCCATAATGTAAGGTTCCCTTCACATACCTACAAATTCTCTTTGTTGCGTTTAAGTGAAGTTCAGTAGGTTTCTCCATGTATCGACTAACTATCCCCACTGCGTAGGCAATATCAGGTCGTGTATGCACCAAGTACCGCAATCCCCCAATCATGCTCTTGTATTGTGTTGTATTCACAGGCTTACCATTTATGTCAGCATCGAGTTGTAGTTTATGTTCCATGGGATATTTGACAGGATTACACTTGCTCATTCCAGCCTTTTCAAGCACCTTCTTAGCATAAGATGATTGTCTCAACTCTATATACCCTTTGCCTTGATTAACCTCCAAGCCCAAATAATAGGACAACTTTCCAAGGTCAGACATGTCAAATTCTCTACTCATCTCCCCCTTGAATTTGACAATGTTTGACAGGTATGTTCCAGTAACCAACAAGTCGTCAACGTATACACCCATAATCAAAGATTCATTCCCTTCTCTTTTTGTGTAAACAGCGTGTTCAAACGGGCATTTGGTGAAACCCAACTTCAATAGGCACTGATTCAGTCGAGCATACCACGCCCTTGGAGCTTGGCGTAGTCCATACAAGGCCTTTAATAATTTGTAGACCTTGTGTTCTTGCCCTTGCTTCACATAGCCCTTTGGTTGTGACACATAGACCTCCTCCTGTATTACACCATTTAAAAATGCAGATTTAACGTCAAGATGGTGAATTTCCCAATCATGTTGTGCTGCAAGTGCTAGAAGTAAACGCACTGTTTCCAATCTGGTCACAGGTGCGAACACCTCTTCATAATTGATACCATGTTGTTGCACATAACCCTTCACCACAAGACGTGCCTTGTGTTTAATTATTTCACCGTTGGCATCCTTTTTCACTTTATAAACCCATTTGAGGCCTATGGTTTTGTGTCCTTTTGGCAGGTCTGTTAACTCCCAGGTTTGATTTTTTTCTATGGAATCAATTTCTCTATTCATTGCTGCCTTCCATACATCCTCTCTCTCTCTGCTTGTTCAAAAGAGACTGGCTCTTCAATGCCCATGAGAAGTAGCTCATCTGCTAGTTCAATTTCTGCAGTGGTGTCATATATTTCTGAAAGAAGTCTGAAATGCTTTGGCTCACTGTTGTTGTTTGATGTACCTGAACCGGTGGTATCTTCCCTTTCAGACTGACTGTTGCTGTCAGATTCTAACGCCTGGTGTGTTGACAGAGGTGTTGATGGTGGTGTCGATGTTACAGAGTCATTTTCTGGAATTTCAGCATGATTAGAATAATCAGGTGTGTCTGATGTATAGTTCTCAATTATGAATTGTCCTGCCACTTGGACACCACTATTTTCCGATGTCTCCCATTCCCAGTTTTCATGTTCTTTAAAAACCATGTCTCTGTTAACATGTATCTTCCCCGATTTTGGATCAAACAATCTGTATGCATTGGTGCCTGGTTCTCGTCCAAAGTGCACGATTTGTTTACTTCTATTGTCAAGCTTACTTGTATACACAGAAGGCAGCTTCATGTAGGCTATGCAACCAAAAATTTTTACATTCTTAACTGAAGGTTTTCTATCAAACCAAGCTTCGTGTAGGGTGATATTTGTCAGTGCACGGGTGGGTAATTTGTTTAAGACATAAACAGCGTGTCTAATAGCCTCTCCCCAGTATTTTGAAGGCACCTTCCTCTCCTTTAACATGCTTCTAGCCATAGCGACTACTGTTCGATTACGACGCTCTACAACCCCATTTTGTTGTGGGGTGTAAGGCGCTGTATAATGTCTTTGTATGCCATGCTCTTCACAGAATAATTTGAAATCTTTCTAGCAAAACTCTCCACGATCAGTTCTTAAAACTTGAATGCTCTGTTTTACATGATTTTCAACTGACACTTTGAATTTCTTGAACCAGCTTAGAGCCTCATCTTTATTTTTCAACATATATACCCACATCATACGACTGTAATCATCGACTAACAGTAAAAAATAGCGATTTCCAGCTGGAGTGGGGGGAGATAGTATTCCACAAAGGTCTGCATGTATCAAATCTAAAGGATGCTTATCAGTAAAATTAGATTGTGAAGGGAAAGGCTTACGTGTTTGTTTTGACATAAGGCATCCATTGCAAGTCTCCTTTGTCTGAATGATCTTAGGTAGTCCGTGTGCCATGTGATTTCTTGACATGAGATACATTGCTCTAAAATTTACATGTCCAAGGCGTTGGTGCCAAAGCCACGTATCTTCCTCATTTTTTGTCAACAAACAGCATTCTTGGGCTCCTCCAATATATATTTTATAGAGACGATTTGCAGATCTTTTAACTTGAATGAGCAGCTTTCCACAGCTTTCATAGACCCACATATTTTCACCATCCAGACCACTATGTTTCCCTCCTCTGATAACTGACCCAAACTAATGATGTTGCTGCGAAGTGTGGGGATGAAATATACTCCATCTAATACTCTTGTCTCTCTGTTCTTGCAGGCTATTCGGATTGACCCCTTTCCCTCAATTTTGACTAGTGAACCGTCTCCAAATTTCACCTGTCCTTTCACTGTCCGATCTAATTTTTCAAATTTTTCTTGACGCCCTGTCATGTGGTTACTAGCCCCATTGTCTAGATACCAAATATTTTCTTCTGTTTCTTTATTGTGACTCAAGTAGTTTCCTTCAGTAAGAAGTATCACACCATTCGTACTGTATTCACATAGAGCCATTAGTAATGCAGGCTCGTCATCATTTAACTGTGTTAGATTTGCTTCACCTCGTTGCTGTCTATCTCTTCTTGGCTTTCTACATTCTGCAGCGTAATGTCCAAAACCCCCATAATTAAAACATTTCAATCTGCTTCTATCACGAGCTCTTCCACGGTACTCATTCGTACCACTGGAGACACCTTTACCAGATCTTTTTAGCCATTCCTCTCTCGTGAGAAGGAGTTTACCATAGCTATTCTCTCGTTTGGACCACTCTTCCTCCGTCAATAAAAGTTGCTGACTTTTGTTACTCTCCACTTGTCCTTGTAGACGTTCTTCATGAGCCTTAAGAGAGCCAACGACTTCTTCCACGGACATGGTCTCCAAATTACCAAACTGTTCGATAGCGGAAGCAATTTGTAAGAATTTGGTTGGAACAGCCCTCAACAATTTCTTTACGACGTACTCTTCCACAATTGTCTCACCCAACGCCCTGATATTCGTGACCAGGCCATTTAGTCTCATACAGAAATCATCCAATTATTCTGAGTCCTTCATACGCAGTGACTCAAACTCAGCCTTTAGTGTTTGAGCTTTTGCCTTTTTAACCTTGTCTGCACCTAAACACACCGTTTTAATTGCCCCCCAAGCCTCCTTTGATGTTTTCTTTTCTGCAAGTGTCAGCAAAAGATCATCTGAGATGCCTTAATAAATGATAGCCAACGCTCGTTTGTCCATCTTCTCATCTACTGCAGCTTTTGGATCTTTGGCTGCTATGGCTTCCCATACTCCGTGTGCTTGCATAAAAACCTTCATCTTCATTGCCCAGGCAGTATAATTCATTTTTGTTAACAATGGATAGCTTAGACCGAAAGATCCTTCCTTTCCTTTACTCGTCTCCATTGAGGGTGTGCACCAGATGATTGTGGCTCTGATACCAGGTGAAAGATATAAACAAAGCACTGCAGATATGAAATGAAAATAGTACTGATTTGATTGCTAATACAGAATGCATACAATTGTGATAAGAAATAAAACAGAGAATGTGTGACTGATATAGCTGTCTCAACATCAATCAAATCCCTACAAACCAGGGATAACAAGTCCTAATTTTCTTCTAACTAATTGATCTGATTTCCTCTAACTTATTGATCTGATTTCCTAAACAAAAGCAACCGCACAACGTTCACAACATAAACGTTGCTTTATTCAAATTTAAATAAAAACCAAATATGTTTAGATTAAATAATCCTAACACAGCAAATCCTCCAGGTGTCGACATGGTTGCAGAAACTGGGACTCAAAAAATTGCAGCACGCACCAGTATGCAAGTTGTACGGTTCAGACATTCCATGAGTATACACCTAAGTTTATAATCCTTAAAAGATTATAAAATAATTAACTAATAAACTTATTCATAATTTATTATAAAACTAATTTTGGATTATAAATAAACTTGTTT
>PHNY01041932.1:0-20357 GCA_003724115.2 Anethum foeniculum
TTTCAATATTTCGTCTTTAATATAATAGTATAGATTATTATTATTATTATTATTATTATTATTATTATTATTATTATTATTATTATTATTATTATTATTATTATTATTATTATTATTATCTTGGGTTTGTTATTTACTGTGTTATAGCTTAGACGTATATACTTTCAGTTCATGGTCCTGTATCTAACTTAAGACTTGAGAATCTTGGTTCTTGTACTAGATAAAATAGTGTAAAAGGTTTAGACACTTCAGAAGACATTCATCTATCAAGGGTTGTTTGAAGGAGACTATAGTAGAGCAGCTAAATTGTTTTTGTAAGTTTCTTTTTTGAAAAAAATAGTTATGTTTTTTGTTTTTAGTGATAGATTTTCTGAAGAGGGTTTTTTCTTTTCAAGTTTCTGTCTTGTTTTCAATGTTGCTTAACACGTATAATGGGGTAACTATAAGTCCTCTTTTGGTTCTTTATTTGATATAACGTTCTGGTCTTCTATGTTCTGTCTTTATATTATGTTCTTTTAGCTGGTTTCTTGGTTCGTTATAAGGGCAATTTTTTTTTGCTAATTGAACACACCCTCTCATCCACGTTGTGTTTGACAAGTTTCTAAGCTCGACATCCCGTAAAGGGAGCTAAGCATTACAGTATAATTAGGGAGCAGTTCTTTTATGTTTTTTCCATTTCAAAATAGTTTCACATTCAACTTCAATATAATTTTTTAAATAAATTTTCGGGAGTACCTTTTAATTTGTATTTCCAAGATTAACTTTATTCCGCATAATATTATTCAATCAATGCAATAAAATACAGGTAGAAATGAAATTTTTCAGTCAATGTTAAATTTTCTTAATATGTGTATTTATTTGAAAGTGGACTGGAGACTGAGAGAGTGTTTGATTACTGTCAGATTCATATGAGAAAAGTTCAAGTGATTTCAAGATGGTTTTTGATGTACTTTTTACGTGGTATTGAATCTTCCAATTTGCACTATTTTACCTGTTTCACGTTTCTCTTGCTTTCTGGGTGATTTATGCTGCTATGATCTTCGTCAAAGCAAAAACTGATTTGTCCATTTTAATTATGTGTCAAGAGAGTGGAAATATTTTAACTAACATTTGTGTAGGATTTGCCAAAATTTTGCATGCAGATTCTTTGTATGTTCATGTTGTAAAATTTTTACGAGTGAGCTACTTTCCTTTGTTGATTCATATTCAGTGCTCAAGTAGAACAATGGAGTCGAAAGAAGGTATCAAATTAGAAGGAGCAACAGTTATGGGCGGTGAAGCAATATGTGCTTCCTCCAGTGATATCAGCAGTCCACCCATGACAGGTTTAGTCTCTGCTGAGAAGCCACGGAAAGGGCGGCCAATTGGTTCACAGAACAAGCCACGACACAATTTAGGTTCAGAAAATATAGGTGATCGAAATGTCCATATTTCTAATATTCAGCATGTTTAAGGTTTATAATTTGAGATTACAAAGTGGTTGCATAGTTTAAAAGATACTTATACCCCATCCATCTATCATCTCTGTTTCCTCGACTATTTCACCTCTAGTACCCGTGTCACGCACTCTACAATTAGACATTTACTTTGGAGTCTGATACTTAGGAACACCCAGCCAAAACCATCTTCGGGGGAAATTTAAACCTTGGTGTCCAGTTTAATAGCAAGGCTACTTACTTTGATTCTATAAATGAATGCATATAAATAATTTTGGTAAATTCTTCAATGTAGGTCAATTGATTGCTTGTACTTCTGGTGGAAGTTTCACACCTCACACAATTACTGTTAATGCTGGCGAGGTATGAGTAATTTTTTTTTTCCACATTATTCTCTAGTAGATAATTTCTTTTTCTAGATTATATGCCATCTTATGCTGTTTTAGATGACCCACTCCCCAGAACTGTATGGTATTAAGGAAAACCACTAAGCTGAATTAATACAATATATACTTTTCTTCAAAATATTTAACAGTGGATCACCATAACATGCACAGCAAAGGAAAAAAAACTCCCTGAAAAAACTCCCCAAGAAGCAACAATGAAGGCGTCTGAATTAAATTGTGAGACTATCTGGAGGATTTAAATATAAGCCTCCCCTAAAGAAATTATATACCTCCACTAAAGAAATTATAGTACCTATCCATTTTTCCAAAAGCTTAATATCCTGAGAAAAAACACCAAATCGATTTTTTTAATTCAACAACGTCCCCAAAACCTTAACATCCTGAGAAGAACCAATAGATGGATTTTATACATTTAATATGTTATTCCAAGTAGAATGCCAAATTGTAGTAATGTCTATTCTAAAAGGAAGTGACTATGACTTATGATGTAAGTAATAATCTTTGGGTTCTTGGATGTACGGATCTGTAACTTATATGTCAAAGTAAAATTATGATGTTTATTATCAGAGTAGCAGTGAATCCAATGTAAACAATCAGTATGAATTCAAACAGAAGCAAACTAGTAACTTGTCTGTCAGTATTTATGTTGAAAAAACAGGAACTCTAAATGTTACTTGAACCAATTGTCCAGTCACAAGCTTAAGTAATCAAAATTGTGGAAAATCAGACAACATGATCCATGAGCAACAAGAGGAAAGACCTAAATCTGTAATTGGCTTGGATCTATGGCCACAGAATGGCAGGTCTATCAACATATGAGAGCACAAAATATCATTACATTTGCAATCCAAGATCTAATTCTTCTTGCATATGTTTGAATTTTTGACATTAATATAACCTAACTAGGGGACCCTTCCTTCGAGTTTTCAGGATGTCACAACAAAAATTATTGCATTGTCTCAACAAGGGCCTCGTGCTGTTTGTGTAATTTCTGCAAGTGGTGTAATTTCAAATGTAACACTTCGGCAATTATCATCTGGGGAAACTTACACTTGCGAGGTATGGCATATAATAAATAGCTTAAAATTTTCTTTTTTTACTGCAAATAATTTTTCCAGTAACACTGATGACAACAGCAACTGAAAAAAAGCCATTCCTTCAGAGATTTTTTAATATCATTCTTCATATCCCTTAAATGCATACTTATCAGGAAAATAATAAAGGGGAGGATTTTTGTAACATTTTTCTTTCGATGCAGAATTGCACTTTCTGAGAGTAGCACTATAACATTTTCATTTCTGAGAGTGCACTACAACTTTTTCAGTCTATTGCTAATAATTTAATCAGAAAGTGTAGGCTTCAAATAAATGCATCCTCATTGGTTCATTTGCCACCTGATTGTTGTAATATATGTTCCACCTATGTTCTATGTATTCTAAATAAATCTATCCTAATTATTCGGCCATGCAACTCATTCTAATTGCCATATATTGTTAATCTGAATAAGTTCTAGCCGTAGTTAATAAAGTTGGTTATGGACCTATTACTGAAAATAACAACTCTACATGTTCGTAATTTTACCACACTTCTGATGAAAATTATTTATGTTAACAATTCTATACTTTATGCTTCAGTGTTTTAAAAGACAAATATATAGAATTCTATACGTAAACTTGTAATTACTTATGGAGATTTAGATGGAGGATTGGCATAGAGTGCTGAGTGATAAGAGCAGAGGGAGAACAAGAAATAAAAATGGGGATATGTATATATTACTATTATTTGTTTTAATCAGAAAGTGAAGTTAAATCTAGTTTATGTGTTAAATAACAATTTTAAAGAAACTTTAACCTAACCTTAGAGTTACCTTATATAAAGTTAATTTTATATTCAAATGCTGGGGTATTACACGCGGAGTCGGGAATCGGGGCCATAAGTGGAAACTGAGAGTACAAGTATTCCACATATTTTTGAACTTTTCTCTATTCACAAGTTTAGTTACCTTATTTCTATGCAAATAATTCTTTTCTATGTGCAACACACACCCTTGTTTTCGGTTCAAGTGTCCAATCTTGACATTTAGGAAACCTGATCTTCTCCTTGTAACTCTTTTTTTCAGGGTATGTTTGATATACTGAGTTTATCAGGATCCTTCACGCCTGCTACAATATCTGGAGGAGCCAGTAGCAGCAGAGTAGGCAGCATGAGCATAACTTTGGCCCAACCTGATGGTTATGTTGTTGGGGGCTTGCTCGCAGGATTGCTAATAGCTGCTAGTCCTGTACAGGTAAAGCTATTTTCATGCTCACTTTTCAGCAGCCTGCAATCCTATTTACTTTACTTTTATTACTGAAATGTTTATCTTCTGCTGGTTCTTTCTAGCAAAAATGTTCAGCTAGTCTATAACCGTCGTGTACTACTGTACATGTACTTGGTTAATATTATTTTTGCAGTATTTTCTGATTTCCATTAAAAAAATTATTAGGTGGTCGTCGCTAGTTTCCTGCCACTCAACCATATCGAGAAGCCTAAAAAGCATAAGTATGAACGTAAACTAGCCAGATCTGCAACAGGCTCAGTAACTAGTCTGCCCCCAAAGATGGAGCAAAATGACTTGAGTCCAGTTGTTCCAAACTACTCTGATAATCCCAATGGTACACTGCCTCCTATGTACCAGATATCGAAGTGGCCTAAAATGCCAATGATGCAAGATTCAAGAAAGTCTGCGGACATCAATATATCTTTGCAGGATGAGTGATGTTTCCGTGTCTCAATTAGACATGCTCCCATTTATAATTAAAAAAGTAGATTAACAATATGGGTAGTACTAATTCGTAGTGTAGGATTGACTTAGCAGCTTGGTGTCCCAAAAAATCATTTCTAGTTTATTTATGTTTAAATAGTATTTCTATGCTGTTGTTGCGTGTATGGAAACGCAGAACTCTGACTTCTAGTATCAATTTCTCTTCTTATGTGAGGTGGCAGGTTGAGAATTTAAAACATGACTCACTCCCTTTACGAGAGGCTAGGGTGGGGTTTGAAACATGCAGAGATGTGTGAGCTCTTATTTCGACCGAAAGTAACTTTTATGGTCTATATATAAAAAAGAAAAACACAGCCTTTAGATTGGCTTATTCTGTTCATGCATTGCCGTTGGATGTTACTAGATATTGAACATAAAACAAAAATAATAACTTGTAAGTGTAACATGTCACAAGATGACATTGACAGAATCATTCTATTTGCATTTGTATACCATTCACATCATCTTTATAACTTACAAAAGGAGTAAATAAAAGTAATCACCTCTTCCCAGTACTTAATGCTATCTCTCCAGAAAAGTAATTGGGCTCAGTGTGGCTAACTGAATATTAGAATTCACGAACTCAGCTCTTCCTGGATTTTATAAGAGACTGAACCCAGCCAGACCAACTTTTGATTTTGACATACAACTATACGAGGTTCAACTACACAGAAGTAACACTTGGAAGTCCGGATCGTCTTAAAGCCCACCATGTTGTCATCCGTCGAATCTGATATGAAATTTGGAAAGATAATGGTTAATGTATATTTCAAATTATAAATGGTTGAAGTATATTTCAAACTAGAACTTGGAACTGCATCACAATTTATGTAGTCCTTCTGCATGACTACACCAGACAACAGTGAACAAAGATTTCTCTGCAGTCATTATGCATGACTGATAAAATCCATTGGCATGAAAGATATATTTTTTCTGCGGGCAAGTTTAAGCTAACGTTATACCTTCAAGAAATGGCCAAGCAATACAAATCCTAGTTTATAGTGAACAATACAGCATAAGGATATCGGGAAACAATACAGATCCCTACAATACAAAATTTCATATTGTATGACTTTCTTTAAGGGAACAAAAATGCAATACGCCATTTTGTTTCGCTAAAAAAATCGTACTCCTACTATTTGTGGAAACAACTTGCCTCGGTGAATGTTCACAATCTGGTTACATGATTGCCTACAACTTTTTTAATTGTTCTCAGAGAGGGACTCTTGGGACAGTTTATTCTGTCTCAGCTAATAAAATGAGAGTCAGTTAGTAGGTTCCATTATTCTCAACCATATGAAAGTTAACTCCACTTTACCATCAGCAAGCACCATATTTTACATCATACTATGTACCATGTTTCACCTTATATACTGAAATAGCAGATTCTAGGAATTTCAGCATGTAAAATACAATTTACAAAGTCAATATCACAGGATTCTACTTAAAATACCAGTCAAATATATCCAACTTTTCTAAATGGGATCATATGTGTGTTACATAGTTTGATAAACATGTACTACCTGACAGCGAAAACACCCTCTAGAAGAAATCTATCACATTTCCTCATCATCCAGAATGCTCCAAATCATCCTAATAAAAATATAAATAAAAAGAGTTAATATTTGTTACATTAGCAATGTGCTGAGAGCCAGAGAAAACATGTAGCTGCACTACGTTTTTGAGTTCATACCAGAATATTGATAAGACAACAAGACATGCAAGGTATGCAAGCTTACATATCCTTTGCATCTTCTGCCACTTTAATTGGTTAAAAATCTCAGTTACATCCACAAGGTGTTGTCGTTGAGTGTACCTGTTCACAGAGTTCCAATGAATTAACTATTCACAGCAGCACCTATTATTGTAGGATACACACTCACAGAAATTGTACTATCTTCCTAAATTCTGATTTACTTTTACCTAATATTCACATAAACCACATTCTGCATGGATAAAAGGTTTTCATGTGGCAAAAATGAAACATATTGCAGTTGAACAAGACAATTAGCAAAAGCTTCATATACTTGTAAGGTTTTTATTGCCAGACAAGAGACTTAAGAAACATATAGAGTGCTATCACTCCTCAGCTCAAATGTACATATAACATAGACATATGCTTTAAATTGGTTTCGCAAATAATCTCATCCAAGGTTGCAAGGATTTTCGATATTATGTTGGATTTGAGATAGAAGATAATACGTATGCTATCTAAAAAATTATACACTACAGTTTGTAAGTAAGATGTTGAGATCATGGTGAATTCAGTCTAGTAAATTAACAAGGCTGAAATAGCTCAATATGTGAAGTACAAATGCAAAGATTGAAGATATTTTAACATGTTATAATATTGTAAGAAAGTCTCATCTATGTCAGACGTGATGATTACATAATAATTCTTCTGGCTTATACTTTTTACTTTTCTTACAAAAATTTTAATACAACTACAAAATCATGCCTGAACTTACAATGTCGCATTGTAATATACATAGGGAAGGCACAGTAGGAACATAAGCCAATGTCCAGACAAGAGATGGAGTACACATAAACTTCCATGTGAAAGAAACTCCAGCATAACAACCTTGTTAATTTTTGTTGCTAAATCATAGGGATTTATGAAATCAAGCTCTAGATCTGCCAAGCACATCAGCTGCAATACAATTTCCACATGAGAAATCGTTAAGGTAAGAATATTCAGATCATACGAATAACAAATAAAATAAGGTTCTAATGAAAGTTTCATATAAACTTTAGTATGAGCATCTTCTGGATGACATGTTATGACTTGATTGTAATTTTTCATTTGTTTTTCATTATCATGTTACTCATTTACAAATGTCTAATGTGGCACCAGTTTAACTTAGACCTTCACAACCTTACATTGTAAAGAGAAAGATTAGAGTCCCTCCCTTACTAGGAAAATCATATCATCTATGAAAATTTATGCTTTATTCAATTTTACGATTATGAGTCTTGTAATTTGCAATACCATATAAATGGGGAAAAGAAAGGTTCTCGGCTAATCCTTTTTAATATAAAAAGTTCTAAGCTTACATTGCAATATTCAAATTAGTTCTGCAGTCTCATGTTGGCAACCTTCTCGTAGCTTGCAAACTAATTAATTAGCTAACAGAGGTCCTATATAGCTGATTAGCTGCTCTACCCATGAAGAATATTTTTATTGCAAGCAACTATGTGCTATGGAAGCAGTCACAACATAGCCTCAAATCTCCAACTACACTTTGTTGGGCTAGTGTTTCCAGTACAGTACCCTCTTCACACACAGAAGTCTACTAAGGAGTCTTGTAAATGACTATCATAATCAAAACAGATATATATCATCTACTATACTAATCACAAAATCATAAAATCAAGTATACTGTATCAGAACGTCCCAAGTTCCACTGCTTCCTACATTGTCAATTTCAGCCTAATTGTTTTCTAAGGTTTCGGAAAATTAAGAGAATCTCATTTTCTACAACCTCACCCATTTATAAAATCTGTAATCAATACCAGCAAGTACTAAACAGAAGTTGTCTTCCAAGTGATATCAATATACTTATATCTACATAAAAAGGACAAAACTTTATTGTAATTATGCAAGAAAACCCACAAATTCCAACTCAAATAAGTACTAATACAATCAACACACTCAAAAAAAAAAAAAAAAGAGACTCAAACTTTATACGAACATACATAAATATAGTGTGTGTGTGTGTGTGTTTTTTGATTGAATGGGGCAGATATGTATGCATACCTGATAAAGAACAATACCAAGAGTAGTAACAAGGATAAAGAAGGATAGTAGCCATGAAAGCAGATCTGCCATGGCCCTTTTAAATCCCTTCTTGTTTGTCAGTCAGTTCAGTCGTTGAATACTAGGAATCTTCAAACTCATTCATTAATATTTTACATTATTTCCTTAAACATAATTTCTTCATTAAAATCAAAAAATGATTTTTTAATTTATACATTTATATAGTAAGAGATTTTTTTAACTACTTTGATGTTTCCTGTCTTTTTATAATCCACACTAGAGTACAGGTACTTTTTCAAAAAATATAGAGATATTATTTTTTTTAGTTTCGATTTATAGGTTGGTGATATACTTATTTTAGTTTTGAATTATAAGTTGGTGATATATTTAATAATTACTGTCTTCTTTATGAGAAAGAAAAATTAAAACAAGTAAACTAAGGTAGCATTTTTATTTTTTTGCGTGAAAAAATATTGATCTTACTTTTACAGATTAAACTACAAATCTTAAAGAGTACATAAATATAAACATTTTTTTTTTCCATTTAACCAAATTTATCAAATTATGTGCTGTTTGGATCATGAGATTCCAACCCTGATTAACGGAAATGAGATTTCAATACAAAAATATATTAAAATCTCATTCCCATTAACCGGTTTAAAATGCATTATCCAAACGGCTTATGTCGAGATATTGATTCCTCCACACAACAATTTGCTTCTCGTATCGACGAATTAGACGAGGCCCCTTAATGTACTATGGGTACTAACAAATTTTCTGGCTGAAATGCTTTCTTTTGCACACCAGCAACTGAACAAAGAAACAGGAGTAGGTAACTATTACAAAAAACTGAGACTAGTAAAAGCCGAGGCTTCATAACAAGGGCAATGGCTACATGTATGTAATCAACACCTAATTAGATAAAGGATTTTGTACAAAACAATGTGTGCACTCATGCATTGAAGATCCATCCACAATGCTAATCTAATACTAATTCTGCTTTGCGCAAATTAGATATAGTGACAAATAAGATCTCAGTATATTCATTCCCGTACATGAAAATTGTAGGATTTCTAGAAAGTAAGATAAATTTCTCGATGATTGAGAACGATATATCTTCTGTTGAGTTTCACCGTCTGTGGAACTTTTTTGTGGCAACCAAAGCTAACATCAGAAGCTATCTTCTGAAGACCATCCTTTCTTTTCTAGTTCTACCCGCAAAGCCTGACAGAATAAAATAAGCTTTCAGCTTGCTGTCACAGAAATACAAACATGTCAAGTTGTCAAGAGTAAATGTTTAATGCTTGCCTTGATTCTCTTCTTGTTCACATCAAAATCAGAGTTCCCTAAGCGTGATGCTGATCGATATTGTACTATTGATTTCTTGCCAGGCGGGAACCAAAACTCAACATCATCTACGAACTGATAATTATTAACAATGTACGGTCATCAAGCTGATTTTGATAAAACAGAAATTACTTGTAGTTTAACTTACCCCCAAGATAGGGCTTTCATACTCCACACGAACATAGTCATCTTTCTGCTCCATAATTCGTGGAGTGAACTTGTCTGGTTTTGTTGATTTTATCTGCAATGATATAAATGGGTTTCACCATAAATAAAGAGCAGTTCCTAGTCTCCTCAAATGTTGATATTTTTCCACAAAATGCAATCGGATCACATATTAATTATCACACAGCTTTAAAGTTAAAATGGCTGGATATCCTAAGCATACGGAAATTGATTATTAGGTTCTTTTCTTTTATCGGACAAATCTGATATTGCCAGACCATATTTAGCTCCAGTTTTTCGCTGACAAAGAAATTTTGTTTAGAGGCATTTCCCAAAATTTTCTAGTATCAGTGCACTATAAAAACCTAAGCCAAATACAGCTTTTTATGAGAATTTCGTACCACTTGCAGCAGCTCCTCCATTGCTGCTTCTCTAGAAACGGGCTTCTGACTCCCACGCCCTTCTTCTGGGTTGTAATTCCTGTAATTATCATGAAGCATATTAACCATTGGCTTCAATCTTGATCAAATTATTTTCTTGATTTCTTCTTAACAATACTTCGAAATATCTTCCCCAAAAAAAAAAACGTCAAAATATCCCCCCTTATTTTCTAGTTCCAATATAAGCTAGATTCTCAACAATATCAATGTGGGTTCATCTCAGTGCTCAAGTACTTTAATGCCTGACTATATATGATCAACATATCAAGTACTTCATTATAAATGACGATGACTTACAGTCGATGACCTTAAATTTTAATAAGCGTTAGCCTGCTGCATAGTATGTTAGCCTGCTGAATAGTATGCAACACTTCATACATGATTAATTATTTTGCAGCTCCTACACTAGATTCTTTTTAAGGTCAAGTTTAACACAAATTC
This sequence comes from Anethum foeniculum, assembly GCA_003724115.2. NCBI lineage: Eukaryota > Viridiplantae > Streptophyta > Magnoliopsida > Apiales > Apiaceae > Anethum > Anethum foeniculum. The sequence continues at coordinate 10,797 of PHNY01041932.1, forward strand.
AACACTACTTTTACTCATAGCTCATCCTATCACGGACATCGACTTTGAGAGGGTAGCAGAGTAGAACACACAGATATAAGCTCAAGCTTGAGCTTTGTTAAATAGTCAAACCAAGTCACAGACATGAAAAATAAAATTTTGTGAACAAGCTCGACCTTGTCTATAAACCAGCTGAACTGAGCAGATCATAGCCTAGCCTGGTTAAAGGGCCTTTAGTGGAGCATACACACGAAAAATTTATTTCATTTACATCCCCACACTTAACAGTCAAGATGATATCCCATGAGCAATTTTGATGTTTTCCTAATCTTACTATGCTCTTTGTATGCTATCTCGCTACTTCTTTTAAATAGTTGGCCCTTTATCTTGTATTTTTATCTTCAAAAAGCAAAACAAATATCTATCTGGCATTCAGGAACTAGTCCTGTTATGCCTTGGTTCCATTTGTCACATGGGTAGTGGCAGGAATGCCCCTTAGAGTATTATTCCGGTGTACTTTAAAAAAAAAATAAAAAAATTCAGGTAATTAATCATAGATTTTGGATAGCAGGGTAAGTATGCACCTTTTTCATGTTTTGCACCATAAAAATAAATAAATAAAACAATGCTTCAAGTGGAAGCTACCTGAAAATACTAGTACACTGGTAAAGCAGGCATTCAACATATAATTACTAGGATCTTCTTAATATTTGGAAGATATGAAGAGGGATGGAACTTACCAAGGAGGGGCATAGTGAGTATAATTGCTCATATTTTCTGAAGTCGAAATGCAATTATTTGTGGCAGGGCACAATGCCAGTGCTGGGGGATTTTTCTGTACACCGAGGTAATCTGGCTTTGTTCCGCTGAATTGGAACAACAAATTGAAAAAACAGCAAATTGAACTGACAATGCAAACTTGACTTGGAAGGACAATTATTTGACAAAAAAAATGCAATTTAGCTGACAGTGCAGTGTATTCCATACAAGAACATAGAGCAATAGAAGGAGGCACTTAGAGCAATAGAATGAGGGAAGGCGACGCTCAATTAGGTAACTATACATTTGCACCCGAAATGAGAGGTGTCGTCAAACTGAGAGGTTATTTTCCCACAAACAGAATAACACGAAGTCTACAAGGAATCAATTGGCAAAAACTTAAAATGAAGGAAGTTGGTTCAAGAGAACAGAAAAGTCCATTTCCTTGACCCATTCCATCATTCGTATCAAATGCCCAAAGTTTGATTTCATGGACCAGTTAAAATTCTAGACTCAACTTGCTTTTTATGTCACAATTTTAAACCATTTTCTCCAACAATGTTTGTTCAATCTTCTTTACATAATTCTACACCATTACTACTTAGTGAACGCTATTTCAATTTTTCACAACATAAATTTATACATTATGTGCATCATTTTCTGTTTCCAAATTCATTTTTTGCGGAACACATTCTTACATTACATTCCGCCCAACCTTTCTAATTTCGCAGCACACAGTTCAAATTCACAAAACATACTATAAAACTTCCGAAACACATTCATATTATTAAACAATAAAATTCAAAAACCAACATCCTGGAAATGTCAACCACATTTCAAACAAAAACACAAAAACAGAACATACATAAATCTGTCGATATCATTACATTCTCGAAACAAACTAAACAACTCCGCGCTCCATTTCCGCTACCAAGACGCTTTCTTAATCCCCATCAAAGCCCCTTTATTCGCTAACCCCCGAAAAACAATTCTCGACATTCGAAACAACTGATACACACCACGAGGCCTGCCCGTAATCACACACCGGTTCCTAACTCTAGCAAACGAACTATTTCTCGGCAATTTGGACAGCTTATAACGATGCTTATCACGTATCTCACTTGAAAGCTCAGGGTCTTTACAAAAGGCCTTATAAAGCTTTCGTCTCAGCTCATATTTGGCAGCCAGGACTCGCCGGTGGTGATCTTGTATGTTGCGCTTCTCGGAGACGGTGGAGAAATGGGGGTGTGAGATTGGGTGACGTGGACGGAGGAATGATGACGTCATATGGGTGTGGAAGATGGTGAGGGAATTGAAGGGGGCGGTGGTGATTTGGGTGGCTCGTTTTAACAGTGAATTCATGATGGAGTAGAGAGAGAGATTTGAGATGTGTGTGCGCGGCTGTGTGTGTTATTTGGTGGGGCTGCTGGAAAATGAGAGATGTTTGTAGGGTTAGTGTGGGTCGTTGGATTGTATTTGATCGGTGGAAAAGGGGTGAAGTAAGTTTATGGGCTATGCTTTGTTTTGTATTGGGCTGGATTAAATGTGTTTATTTCAGTACTACTACTTATGGATTGGATTCGACAAAAATCGTTTTTGCGGTCATGCAAGGAAATTTTTTCCATTTTTTTGTTTTCTATTTTTCAATTTTTTTTTGAAATTTTCATTTTTAAGAAAATAGTTTAAAACTCAGAAAATGTGTTTCAGATGCCAAATTTTTCTAATTTTTAAGTCCATTAAATTAATGACTAAATAAAAAATATTAATAATAAATAATGTTATATTATATCTAGTTATTATTTTAATATATTTTATTATAATTATGCATTATACTTTTTAATTTGAAAGTATATTGTGGTGTTGAAATTTTATAAGTTATATACATTAGTATTGTTGTATTTGTTGTTTTCTAATTTAATATTATATACTCTGCTAATTCTTTTAGTTAACTTTTGAAGTAGTAAATTTATGCAGATGTATTAACCATATAAATAGATAAAAATGATAAAAAAAATGTGTATATCAGGAGGGATAGAAGTGAGTTAGGTGTATGATTTACAGTATTTTCTATTTTTATAGATTTAGAAAACAGTAAAATGTTCTTTTTTACATTTTTAGAAAATACGTAACTTGAACATATTTTAAGTTTTTGGTATTTTTTAGAAAACTAACAGCCCCTAATTATCTTCAAACTAAAAGCAACTGAGACCTTAAATAAAAAATGAGTGAAGAGAGATGAGAATGAACCTGAACTGGAAGATGGCACCAAGAAGTGCAATCTCACTGCTTCTCAATATAATTTCCCTTCTACCCACATGACTGGAATTGGAATTATTACCATTCAAGTCTTGGTTTTTGTGGTGAGATACAATTGTGGGAAGCAAACAAGAAACTTTGATGCTTGTTCTGATATTACTCTTGTAGTAGTAACTTGGTGATATTGCCATTTCCTATGTCTGTATCTATCTGGTGTGCTATGGTAATATGGTGTTGAAGTAAAAACTAAAGAAAAAGGAGAATGGTGTTGTGGGAGAGTACAAGGTGTAAATATAAAAGGCTTTCAAGCTTGTGGTCCGTAGTAGTTTAGTTTACTTTGTGGTCCGTGTGCTCACTAGTCACTACTGCTCTATAGTGTCCACTTTCTAGACACAAAATTTATTTTCTGTTGGGATGGAAAAAGGCTTACTCTAATTTTCTCTTAGATCCCCCGTAATGAAGATATGATATTCTTAAATTTGATAAACAGATAAATGAAAATTTTGACCATAGAGATGAACAAGTACACTCAAAGAAGTCTGAACAAGAGTGGTTGCTTATGGAAACAATAGTGAAATCTCGAAATCAAAAGGTGAATTGTCTTCCTTTAGGTTGTCGTATGATAATTTACCCTGGTTGCTCTTCAAACCAATGCTTCATATTGCTCTGTAATGCCAACAAACTCTAATTTTAGAAATATCAAGTAGTATAAACGTGGATGGCATTAGGATTCCTTTTGCCTCCTACCCAAAGAACTCGGCAGGAGTACATTCACCAACTAATGCACACTTTGGCTTGTTAAATAGAAATATACAATACGTTAATATTTCATGACATGCAAGATAGTTACTGGTCTACAGTATATTTCAATATTCTTGTTATTGTGTACTACTATATCCGAAAGTAAAAGAAGACCATTAATGGAACAGTGATAGGTGAACTTGAATTAAAGGGATGAAGGCACAAAATATTAGAAAAGTTCAAGGTGAACAGAAAAGTTCCTACATGATCACCAAAAAGTAGGGATTCTTTGTCTTCTTGGGTAGATAATCGATCCATTTATTAAAACTATGCTCCATTTATTGAAACAAACAGCCTCCACATAAGCTTTGAAACCTTCTAGTCATATTTGGACATGCCAAAATATCTATCAATGATGTATATACCTTATCATAATAAAAAGTTTGCAGGACTTGCTAATAGTTTGTGCGTCAGGTTTCATATTCTGAGTTTGAGCCGGAGCGGATTAACTGTTTGGAAGGATCTCCGGAAAAAGAAAAACTCATTCATTACGACTTTAATGGCTTAAAATTGTATTGCATTAACATTTTGGAGCTATGTGGATCTAACCTGGCAGCTGGAAACATTTTCTTGACGCTGTCTTGAAAGCTGTTTTATTATTAGCGCCATTTTCAGCTTTGATATTGCTATTTTTGCCTGTCTGTGATGCTGATTGTTTTGTATTGTTTGTGCTTTGCTTTTCATAAAATCTTTTTCGATTTTACTTCGTGGTTTTAAGTGTAATGTCCAGTACGCTGTAATTTACATTTGGTATTTTAATATGAAGTAGGATGGTCATAGGATGAAATAGAAATAACATCATTTATACTTTGTATACCGTATCTAAAGACTAGATTAAATTCTGTGGAACCACGTATCAAGTCAACAAAGATTGATATTAATTCTTACACCTATGCACATAGAAAGATTGACTTTTTCAAACTCCAAGTTGATGACCACTACATCAAATCCCAGATACTGTTCTCTTTTTCAATCATCTGGCTACCAGAAGATATTGAAGCAAAAGGCAGAACAAATTAAGAAAATTTCGAAAAGATGGGTGATGCATTTGTCTGCTGCCCAGAAGTGGTTCAACAAACTTCAGGCTGTAGCTCAGGTAGCTGATGTTTATTTTGATGAACTTGCGTATGAAGCTACAAGAAGAAAAGTGGAGGATAGTTGTAAGGTAAAAGGCTTTTTCCTTCCTTCTAAAAACATAATTTTATACCGTTTCAAGGTGGCTCACAAGATCAAATCTATCCATACCTCCTTTGACAAAATTTGTAAATATGCTGGAGATATTGGACTTAAGCCAATAGAGCATTTAAGTTCTAGTGTGCATCACAGAGAGATCCACAAGACCCCACCCTTTGAAGATGAGTCACAAATAGTAGGCAGAGATAAGGATATATCATATTTAGTCCAAATTGTATGCAAAAATCATGAGCAGTATTTACAAGTCATTTCTGTAGTAGGGATGGGAGGTCAAGGCAAGACAACTGTTGCTCGTATGGTTTACAATACCAATAATGTAATTAAGATGTTTTCAAAGAGGATGTGGATTAGTGTGTCATATGATTTTGATTTCATGAAGATACTTAATCACATGGTAGTATCACTCACTTCAACCACTTCCGAGTTGGAAAATACAGAAGGACTGATAAAAAATCTCCAGAAGTACTTGAAGGGTGAAAAGTTTTTACTAGTACTAGATGATGTCTGGAATGAGAAACCAGAGGAATGGGATAACCTGAGGAATTCTTTGCTTGCAGTTGGTGGGGCTAGAGGAAGCAATATTATAGTTACTACTCGTAAACAAGAAGTCGTTGATGCCATGCAATGTTGTGTTTCTTATCAGCTGGAAAAACTATCAGAGGAATGTAGTTGGGCCTTGTTCAAGAAAAGAGCATTTTCCCATGGAGGAGTTTTAGAGACAGAGACATTTGCCGGCTTGGGAAGACGAATGGTGGAGAGGTGTGGTGGCCTGCCTTTGGCAATAAAAACACTAGGGGGTTTGCTGCACTCAAAGAAGTCTGAGCAAGAGTGGTTGCTTATTGACAAAAGTGAAATTTGGAAATCAAAAGGTGTATTGTCATCCTTGAGGTTGTCGTATGATAATTTACCCTATTCCTCTTTGAAGCGATGCTTTGCATATTGCTCTATCATGCCAAAGAATTCTAATATTTACAGAGATCAACTGGTACAAACGTGGATGGCATTAGGATTCCTTTTGCCTCCTAGCAATAGCAATGTGCTGATGGAAGATATTGGTAACGAGTACTTCAACATTCTGTTGTGGAATTCGTTGTTGCAAGATGTACGAAGGGATAGATATGGAAGCATCACCACTTGCAAGATGCATGACCTAGTGCATGATCTTGCACTAGATCTATCTGAACATCACTCTCTAACTTTGACGGAAAGCCATGAGCTGAACCATACTTTAAAGCCAATGTACGTGAGGCTTGATAAAGGGGTCTCCGATATAAGAACAACAATTCTCAAGAGTAATTTTGTGGGAGTACAATCACTATATTCAGGGGCTCATATAGTCGGTGACATGTTACCTTACCTCACACACTTGACTGTTTTAATTTTGAATGCTAATAACGTTACCAGAGAGTTGCCAAGGTCATTGCGGAAGCTGAAGTACCTTAAACATCTCGACATCTCTTGTTTCTATTACAAATTGCCTAATTACATAACAGCAGACTTTGAGAGTTTGGAAACTAGAAGAGCTTCCAAAAAAATTCTGCAACTTAATTAATTTGAGACACCTTGTTATTGAGAATAAATATATGAAAAGGAGTCTTAGAACTCGATGCCTGTTTGTTGGGATACAAAGGCTAACTTGTCTGCAAACGCTGCCTCATTTTGTCGTGACTCGAGATCAAAATTGTTTCATTGGACAATTGGGAGGGCTAAACAATCTTAGAGGTAAACTTGATCTCTATGGTCTTAATGACGTGGACAATATGGAAGAAGCGAGCAAGGCAAAGCTTTATACAAAGTTTAATATCGAGCATTTACTCTTGAATTGGAGCGACAATGTTGACGAAAAGGAAGACAGAGAATACAACGACAAAGATGTGATGGAAGGATTAAAGCCCAACGCAAATCTGAAAGAATTGACCATTGATTACTTTAAGGGGAAAAAGTTTGCATCATGGATAACAACAATGACAAACTTAGTCAAAATCACATTGAAAAATTGCAAAAGATGTGAAACCTTATTGCCACTAGGTCACCTTCCTAAACTGAGAGAGATGAAGATAAATGGGCTGAGTAATGTCAAGGTTATTGGGACCAATTTTTATGGAATTCTAGGTAGAGTTAGTATTGAGTCTAGTGAAAGAGAGGCAATTCAAACAGTTGCAACAATGTATCCATCAATGAAAAAACTCCTTTTGCTGGATTTGCCAAAGCTAATAGAATGGCTTGAACCAGTTATGAGTACAGGGCGGGAAGACCAAAGCACCATGCTGGTATTTCCAGTACTTGAGGAGTTGTACATCCGGAATTGTCCAAGAGTGACAAGGATCCCCAGGATTTCTTTTCTGTCTTTAAGAAAGTTGGAAGTCACAAATTTGTACAGCAGTACGATACTGGAAACAATGAGCAGAAATGTTAAGTCTCTCACATATCTACTACTGTGGAATATCAGTGATGAAGGAGGAGGCGCTTCTTCTTCGTTGTCAAATAGGCATTCTGCATATGACGAGCTTTTGAGAAACAATTCTAGGTCTTTGAAAACTTTGAACCTAAATGACTGCCAAGGATTGACATGTCTGACCATTGGTGATGCTCTTGAGGCATTAGAAGTGGTTAACTGTCCTGATGTGACTAGTATTAATGCAGTTGAAGGGTTATGTGGGGTAAAAGATCTTACAATCGGGAGATGCCCCTCTCTTTCAGAGTATGTATTTGTCCAAAGGATGAGGTCCACACTTATAAGGCTGACATTAGGTCCCTTTGAGGAATTAGATGAATTTCCATGGTCCTATTCTTCTTCTGAGATTTCCTTTATTAGTCTAACCTCGCTTACTCTGTATGGCTGGAGAAATGTAAAGTCTATACTGCCCGGTGAGGAACTTGATGAAAGTATCTCCTCCACTTTCCCTGCTTTAACAGAATTGCATATAATTGATTTTGACGGAGTCAAAGCCCTCCCAGATTCACTAGCAAAGCTTCCATGTCTAGGGGAACTATTTATTCGGAATTGTGAGAATTTAAGGAGTTTGCCCTTCTTTAGCATATCACACAGCCTTCGCTACGTGGATATACATCGCTGTCCGGATCTTCAAGAAAGATGTAGGAAGGGGAGTGGACCAGAATGGTTCAAGATTCAACATATTCCATATGTATTTGGTATAGTCACTGATTTCAAATGAGTAAAACCTCTCCTGGTCCCTGGATGCCTGGTACAAGTATTTTTAATTTATCCCTCTTTTTTCAACTATGATTTTCTTGATATATTCATTTTTAGTGTTTAAATCTGGGATTGAGTGAGGTGGCTCTGAACTTCTCACTACCAACCTCTAAACTTGCTAATTAAAGATATTGCAGGGGAGTGGCACAAAATGATTCAGCACTCAGCAGTGAACATACTCTATAAATAATATTACAAGTACATCTGGTATACCCTCTCTTTCTATCTTGATTTATATTGCTTTTTCTTTGAACTCCAAATCAAGATTTCATTGCTTTTGGTCGACATTTATTAACTTTCGATAATTCCTCAAAAGTCCACCCGATGATCTGGTTTCATTAGAGTACATTCTGTTTACCTTCTTAGACTTCATTAAGATGATTCAATTGTTTTTGCTTTTAGGATCATCTGACTCCAACTGAGATTTTTAGGGCGAAAAGATGTGTAAGCAGAATTGGGGTATCTGGTCATGAAAAGCCATCCAAATCATAGCATTGGATGTAAGTCATGTTTTGCAAATTGCCTAGCTATTAAGTGATAAATATTTGTACCAGGTTTAAGGTGCTATGCAATGACTCTGCAAGGTGGAACAAGAATATTTGCATGAAATTTAATTGCCTATCGTCAAATGAAGATAATGCTGATTGCTTTTCTTCTATTCATTATGTTCAAACTTGCTGAGAAAAGAAAATATGGCTTATAGGGCCGTGTGTACACTTCATATAACTTTTTCCTGGCAATTCTGATAATTTATCTTAATACAGTATAGAAGTATGTGGTGGTAATTTTGATCATTATGCAAGAAAGAATTTTCTCTAGTTTTGATATTTCAGTATGTTGCAAAATGCAGCAGCATTTTGCCTTAACATAATGTTCTTTCTTGTCGATGTCGTGTATTTTAGTCGAGTAATTAAGTCGTTTCTAATACGCGACAGCTATTTCTTTCTGGCTATGCCTGCAACTCTTCTCTGTATATATATTATTTAGAAAATTGACCTTGAGTATGTTCTCAGCTAGGGGTGTACACGGATCGGGTTAGGCGGGTTGAGGGATTTAATCAATCCAAACTAATTAAATCGGGTTAGTAAATTTTCAACCCAACTCATAAAAAATTATTACGTAACCCAATCCATTTAATGCATTTCGGTTTGGTTCGGTTTGGATCGGGTTGATCGGGTTAATAAATATATAAAATAATTTTTTTGTCAAAAAATAATAAAACTAAAAATGAAAGCTTAAAACAAATTAAAGATACTTCAACAAAATATTACAATCATTCATCATCACAAATAGGTCTTAAATATCTAAATTTTAACATATCGAAAGAAGCATAATTAAATAATAAACACATTCCTTAA
>PHNY01041956.1:14641-33098 GCA_003724115.2 Anethum foeniculum
CGTCTTACCTATGCATCTTTCATTATTGAAGATTTATCCTCAGGAGTATAATCTTTCTTTTCCTTAGGAACAACCTTCTGTGGTGCATCTCCAACAGCAACAGAGAGCTTAGTTGGTTCATGTGGTCCATTATAGATCTTGTCAAGGTATTCGAGATCTGTGGCTTCCAGAAACATAGCCATCTTCACTTTCCAAGTGGGATATTCACTTGCTTTAAGCATAGGAACCCTAATAGCCTCATATCTATTAGCATTGTTCCCAGAGGATTGGTTATTTGAGTTCTTTTCAGACATGATTGTTTTTGTTAGATCTTAACTGTATGTAAATTAACAGATTGGCTCTGATTCCAATTGTTAGGTCTCAAATATACTGTAGAGTGGGGGGGTGAATACAGTATAGAACAATCAAATCGATAACAAACAAGTAGAATGATAAACAGTTTTTATATAGATGAATAAAAACTGTTACAGTAATATAAATTACTCTCTCAAAGAATGTTCAAGTATTCTTGAGAGCTGCTAGGTTACAAGAATTATTAAACCTTAACCGATGACAACACATATAGGGTAAACCTATCTGTGTTTATATACTACACAATTACACAATCAATTACTACTGATATGATTACATAAGTATGACTAGACAAAAATCATATCTATTGATTGATTGCTCCTTTCCATACATTGAGAAACTGACATATCCTTGCAATCTTCAAGATCTTCAATCAAATCAATCACTGATTAATTTGCTGCTTCTACAGAGTCTGACAGTAAAAACTGATAATAAACACTGATATCAAATACTGATATCAATCTGTCAAACACTAATGATAAACTCTGATTTGCCTAAGTGCTAAACACTGATCATCAAATTATCTAACATAACATGTTTAAATCATTATTGCATCGAATAGCTTGTTATTCATTGTTGGTAAGTAAACCTTCGTGGTTATTTTTCTTAATAAAAGAATTTAACCCCGGATCTCGTTTGTGTTTGTTTGTTTCGATTTAAGTTTTATTTTCCGCTGCTCTACGTTTCAAAAAACGGACGTAAATACATTCACCATCCCTGTATTTGACCTTTGTGCCTAACACGCGGCCTAGTGAACTAGTTCGATTAAGTGTTTAATAACCTATAACTTGTACTTTAAGGTGTCGTCTTTAGGATTCAATAAAAAAATTGAAAAAATTAATATTTTTCTGTAATATTTTTTTAACTCAAAAGTGTAGTAAATATATTTGGAGAGGGTAATTTTTTTATTTAATAAGCTTTTAATATATGGTTTTGGATAGTCTGAAAACGGTACCCCGTTAGTCGATGTACATTTATTTGGCGAAGAGCCATTTTCCCGAATTTTAAAAATATATTTGTACATAATATTTTTTTTAAACTTTTTTGCGTCATATAGTAGTATTTTTACACTATTTTGATAGAAAAAAGAACTGAAAAAAATAAATCTTAGAGGTAGGGTTTTAACCCCTAAAAATAGTAGCTTAAAAGAATTTGAATAGAAGTTTAACAAAGAACCATTTTGGCAAATTTTAATGCATATTCTTCTACTTCAAACCATTTCTGACCTACTCAAAACCATATTTAGATAACTTATTTATTTTTTTTAAAAATAACATTCTTCAAATAAATTTATAACACTAGTGATTTAAATTAAAAAATAAATAAATAAATTATTTTTTTATTTTTATTAAGACCCTAAAATAGCCCCTTCAGAACCAAATTTAACATAATTTAACAAGACTCACTGCGTCTAAGGAGAAAAGATTGGAAAAAGAAAAGTGAAAAAATAATAATAATTAGAGCGCCACATGAAGTGGGATCCCTTATGCCTGGAGCGCCATTTCATGTGGGCCTCTGCACCATTTTTGAAATTATATGAACACCTATATCATTTTTGAAAAACTTACGTTCCAATATACCAGAAAACCAAGGGAACCTAATACCTAATGACCACACGCTCGGACCTGCCTCAACGACAGCTGCAGCCTCGGCTTTCTCTAAAACCTAAGAGGAGCTCATGAAGTGAAACTACAAATGTTATCGATGTAGCATTTGATATTTAAGACAACGTTTTTTATTAATCTAATAATTTTACAAGTTTCACAGCACAGTTTATTGTAATAAAAAAATTTATCTTGTTGTTCCAAACAAGATAAGGAAGCATTTATCCAAGTTCATACTGAATGTCTCATTTTCAAGGAAAATCAAATGGGTTGAAATCCTCAAATTCATCCCAACTCATATTGAAGTTCTTCTGCACATAATCAGGATCAATAATGTCATTGGTGAACTGATTATATGTTTCATCATCTGGAGCGAAAGTTGGATGATAGTCATCAGTGAAAGCCACCACGGAGTTAGCAGCTGGCTGTTCATTTTTTTTAATAAAAGCTATTTCGGAGCTGACAGCTAGTAGGTCAACCTTTTCCATATCATCCAAGGAATTATCAATATTCGCACCATGCTTTCGCCAACTGATTGCCTAAGAATCAATTAAAAAAAACCTCAAAGTAGTTTTTAAATGATTTCTAAGTGGTACGAATAAAAGGATTATTTTGGCCTTTAGTCTGTAACAAACATACCTTAGGAATGAGGATGTGATTCTGTTCAACATCACTATGGGCTACTTTTTTGTCGATTAGAAGCGTTACCATAGACTCATTGACCTCCTGCGACAATGATTATGATAAATTTGAAACATAGTAACAAATAAAAGAAAAATAATACAAATATCAGAAGATTGAATATAACATATATGCACCAAAGAAAGATTGAATATAACATATATAAACGATAAGCTGTTGCCAGATTTGATTAAATAAAAAATTAAATAAGCAAAAAGAAAAGGAATTATGCAACTCATTATACTACACTACATTTAACAGAAAAAAAAGAGCTTAAAAGCGCATCAAATTTATAACTACAATCACTGCAAGGAAATTGTTTAAAAATGGGAGTTAAAATCGACCGACTCCCAAGATTGGTTATAAGTGTATTAGAAAGGGTCGGTTGTAAGCAACGACATCGTTTTCAGTTGTTATAACCAGAAACAAAAACGGAATCGTTTTCAGTGGCGTGTTAGACATAAAATCGACCATTATATATTAGTCGATTTTAAAGCTGATGTGGCAGACATTAAACCGGTTATGCTAATTCGGTTTTAAGCGATTTTCTTGTATTGAACTCAATATATATCTATCTAGAATTTTTTAACGAAAAGGGAATAGACATTTATACTAATTTGAGATCATCAACTATATCTTGTACAACATTAATACAAACTGAAAAGCCATTATAATCTAATCTAGTGAAAGTGAAGTGAAGAAGCTTCTTACACGGGGGGCGGGAGGTTCGGGCTTCAAAACTTGGGCCTTACTCTTCTTATTATTGGAGAGGCTGCTTTTACTTGTGCTTGAGTCGCTGGAGTAAGACTGAACAGGTGCATTCTCTTGATTATCGGCCATTTTTATCTAAAAGGACTGAAAGATGTGGGTGAGTGTCGACAGAAGAATGACACGAGTATAGAGAGCCTAGGATTTATATATAGAAAAAGTTCTACTAAAAACCATATCATCTTAGTTTACAAAGATTTACTATACTGAATAAAATTTACCGACTTACAATAAATATTAGTTTATTAGAATCGAGATGTAAATAAGTTAATGTCATATACATAACTATGAACTGGAATCCAAAAGTAAGAGATTTAATACATTAATTTATGACCTTTATTAATAAAAGAAATCCTTTTTAGCTGTACAAATTTGATTTTACCTTTTTTGATATATTTTTTTAAAAAATCTCTTACTTTTACTACTTTTTGATTTATATATTTCTTAAAATTCTATATGTGTATTACTTTTAATAAAATAATAGAAATATTGGAATCTTATTTTCATTGAAATTTTTATTCTTACATGTCACACAATTCTCTATACAGCACCCACAAATATATCACACGGTTGTTATAAACTAATTATAAAAGTTAAAATAAATACACTTACTCGATTCTTACTTTTTTTTCTCCTTTAATCAGAAATTAGGTAAAATTTATATTAAATCTAAATTCCTTTAAGTAAAGTAAATATTATATGTATAAGAATTTATTGCAAAGTCAAATCAGAAAGAATCTATAACCTCTATTAATAAGCGAAATCCCTTTATATTGGAAATTCGGTACTAAATTTGGTTTGCCTCTAGATTTCTATTTCCAGTAGAATTTTATATTATTTTTAATAAAATAATAATATTGTTAGAATCAATTTTAATTACAATTTTTTAATTTAAATTCTACTGAGTTGCATATATAACATACCTATCAGAATTATGTATATTATATTTTCTTACGTTTCTTAAAATAACCTTAAATAAATAAATTTAATTAAATAATCCTTGTCAATAAGCGAACTTTTTAACGAAATTTCGATGTTTCACACCTGTTTTTATTTCACCTCTAAATTCATGCCTCTTCGACAATTCTATATTGTTCTTTAATGAAATAATATAATTGTTGAATTCGTATTGTAATTACTTTTATTCATGTAAAATGACAGATTTGTCCGTATCTTTATTATATTAAAAAATTAAAAAAATGTTGCTAATTGGGATTTTAACCTAAGTCTAGCCATTTACTTGCACACTTCAATACCACCATGTCACTACACCATTTGTGTTTTTAGTCATGCACTTAATATGTATGTGTAATGTGAAGGTAAAATTTGGTATTTTATTATTGCAACTTATAGAATAATATTTTTTAGTCATGATTTTCTTTTCATATTTATTGATTTAGTTACGTATATATTTCTAAATAATTGACGTTACTACTCCATCCGTCCCAATTTATCTGTTTTGTCTGATTTTTTTATGTTCAAATTTAGCTAAATTTGAACAAATATTTCATATAGTATATGGTCAAAAAAATTAAAATAATTATATCATTAGAAAATATTAAATACATATTATGTTTAATTATATATCATTAGAAAATTTTCAATAAAAAATGAAGCCACCTTGATCATAAAAATGAAATATGACTAATAAATTGGGGAATAGTGAGTATTGAAATAATAATAATAAACCACATTTAAATGAAATACGAGATTATAAAATTATTTATTAATACTATTTTTATAATTATTAGTGAATAGGATACTAGATTGTATATAATGATTGATTTGTCGAATTAAATATGTATTTATATTATTCATATGACATAAATATTCTTTCATTTAGATAATCACGATGATGATATATCTTTTGGACGAAGTAATTTTTAGGAAAGATGATTTTAAAATTAAACGTGCCTAAATATTGAGGTGACGTGATTCATGTTGGGACTTAAGTATATGAAATTCATAAAAAACACTAAAGGCAAAAAAATATGTTAATTATTAAAATACTCTTCTTATTACACCCGTAAGATTTTTCATCTTGGAGTGAATATAAATATTAGTATATCGGCTAAGTGGACTAGATAAGACACTAATAAGTTGAACATTTTTTTATACTAACAAAATAATGTTGATATATTAATAAATAGAGGAATAATTTTCATAATCAAGATAACTTACCGGAATAAGTAACTTAGAAATTAATGAAACAATTGATATTCAAGTACAAAAAAATATTGAAAGCCTGATCAATTAAAGTTCTCACATTAGTCCCCTTTTGATATTTTTTAATAGATGTTTGCAGATGATAATTACAAAAATCTGGCAGATATTTACACGTTCAACATTTCACTATTATTAGAATATAGAACGTACATATATTATTTGACTTGGCGTGTCCGACAAGAAGGGTGGTATGTTCTTAACATCTGTAAATGGATCTCATGGTCCTCCATGTGGTGGACCAAATATACGAGATCATATGGGAACGTTTGCCTCATTTTTCTTGGCAAACTTTAGTCACTACATAGTTTTTAGGGTAGAAGTATTATCCATTACCAAAGTTCTTGAGCTAGCAAGAATTTTTCAAATAAAGCATTTGGAAGTTCACTTTGATAGTCTGACTTGTGTGCAAATTCTTAAACAAAATGGCAATAACATAGATGAACGTACCCATGATCTTAACTATTGTCGCGATTTGATTAGAAGCTTAGATTTGATGGTGACGATAGATCTTGTATATCGAGAGGGTAACTTTGCTACATATTGATTATAAAATGAAGGGGTTTTATGTAATGAAATGTTTCAAATATTAAAAAGCTCTCATCTGGAGCTTACTAGATTTTTAGTTGAAGACACTAGAGCCGCGGTTTGGCAACGATCAGTCCCTCAGTAGGAAGTTTGATTTAGTTTTATTTTTTTATAGTTTTTGGTTGGTTTCTTCCTGCCCCATATGGATATTTTTTTTAATTTCAGGGGAGCATGCTAGCTAATTAATTATATGTATTAAAACTTGTACTCATTCAGTTACATGCTGATATATTAGTATTAAAATTATTATTTTACATACAAATCATACACGCCGATAGTCATTCATCTTATATGAGATACACATGCGATACTACAAAATTTTGTTAATAAACAAATAATCGAGAACATTTTACTACGTATTGCACAAAAAAATGCAATTATATAAATCTGACATTTTTATGCTAGTTATTATGCTAGTTCTTTTATTATAACACTACCAAGTTGAACACATAATGCAATTATATAAAGTATTAATCTTACATTTTTTTATTTTGATTTTAAAATTAGATGATAATGTCGATGTTATTATTTAATTATGGTGTTATATATATATATAATACTGATTGTATTATTATTAATTAATATTAATAAATGTTGGCTTGTGCGGGTTATCATCTAGTATTATTAATATTTGGTTATTAACAATATACACTATATTTTTTAATATTTGGTTCGAACCAAGTATTTCATGAAACAAATAGCTACCGGTACAGTCCAAGAGATGTGAATTTACTGAAGTTTTACTGGAACCTAAGATTAGGGTTGGTCATGATCTTGCTTTAAATAAATCTCATTCCATAGAGGTAAATATTTGATCCTGGTGAAGATTTCGAGATTTTTTTTTTGCTAAATAAGATTTCGAGATTTTATTGTAAAGAAGGTAAATTTCACATAAGGATTGAGATTCTCACGCAAGCACATAGTTAAGAACACAAACACGTATCTGCATGGACGTTTGGCGTGTATTGAGAATGAGTGTCACGAGGTCAATCATCATATGACTTTTTTCTTAAAAAACCCAAATATGTTAATATAATAAAGAACGTTACAAAGAAAAAGCTTACATAAAGGTAGACAACGACAATTAAACACATATCATCTACTTTTATTCCAGTTGTATACTTGTGTGAATATTTTTCACTGTATTACAAAAGTTACACTAATATTATTGTTCATCCTTATTCCGGAGCATATTTACTGTATTGAAAAGAAGATAAATTCCGAAAATGAAACTTAAAATGGAAGTAGATGCAACTTCGAATATAATTTCGGATTGTTAGAAATTTTACACCCCATAGCGCCTGTGACGTTCTTGAAATGATTTCAAGGCCATTATGAATTCATCCTCTTAAAAATCAGGAGGAAAAGTTTTTGTGAAGTACAGTTCAGCATAAGCTGATTGATAAGCCATGAAATTGCTCAACCTAAGATCCCAATTGATCCTAATCAGCGGATTGGGGAAATGGAACTGGGTGCCAACGTTTGTCCCGAGTTCTTGTTCAAATATTTTGTCATTAATATCTTGCTCTCGAATCAAACCATCTTTTACTTTTCTACACAACTTTTTGTAGGCTTGTAGTATGTCAGATTGTCCACTATAGCCAATAGCAAGAATCAAATGGAGTCTAGTATTGACCTTTATTCTCTCCTCAGCTGCGGTGATCACTTCTATCTCTCGTCCAATCACTGATCACTGATATCCGTATGTCATGCCTGTTTCTATTCCGTAAAAACATGGCTTTTACGAATGTAACGTGAACCATATCGCTGGATGCGAAACGTTAGTAAGTCTTTTCTTACTAGCTCTGACCCTGTTATATTCCACATGCAAGGAGAATACACGATCAATAATAGAAAAATTATACATGCTTAGAGCAGTGTCTGCCCTGATCCAGTGCAGTCAGTGTGATTGTATTGGGCCCACCGGGATCAGGGGCCCAATTAGTATATTTCAGTGCACATATGTTTTGGGTTAGAAAGAAGATGCGGTGATATTAGGTTTTAAATAAATCAACATGGTTTTGTTTTCCATTGTTACTGGAAATTACTCCCTTTTTAACTAGATAATTCAACTTGGTTTTGTTTTCTTTTGATACTGGCAATGGCTCCCTCAAAGTCTGGTGCTCTGGTCGTTGGAAAAAAGACTACCAAATAGATAAAATAGATGATATGTGAGAAGGTTAAAAATCAAGGAGAAAATAATAAATAATTCAAGTAACTACTAGTATATCTTTTCTTTAAAAAAAGGTTAATTATCAACCGAGTCACTAAAGTGGCCTTAGTGTATCAAGTTGGTCATTCATTTGAAAACAGTATTAAACAAGTCACTAAAGTCAGTCATGGGTACATTCAAGGTAACTGCTTTAAACTTTTATCACTAAAATAAGCTATAATCTAAATTTTAGAATCGTTAGCTTACTTATATGGCTAAAGCGAGCTGTTATATCTTATCAAATAGATGTCACGTCAATAATCTTAACACAAAAATCATTCCCGTCATTAAAAGTGGAGAAAAAAATTAATGTTGTGTACCTGTAGCTGACTTTAGTGACTTGTTTGATATCGTTTTCAGATCAGTGACCAACTTGATATACTAGGTCCACTTTAGTGACTTACTTGATAATCAACCCCTTTAAAAAAGATAGCTTATATCCTTCTTTATAACATCCGAGTTAACCACATCATTGAGTTAACCAATCACATATTTTTCATTCAATTATAACCAATGGGAGATCATATCTAAAAAATAGACAAATCAAGTAACAAGTCTCATATTTTCATACATATTTAGAATTCTTATTTTATATGTTATCTGGTTAACCAATCAGAAATTTTGAATTATTCTAGACCAATAAGATAGCACTCCTAAATTTTAAACCAATTATATTATATTAAAAAAATTATTATCTAACATTCTCATCATACTATATTAACCACAGTTAGTTTATATCTCTAATTTAAATACAATAATTACTTGATCTAACATATAAATATATTACATAATTTATATGTCAAAAACACTTATATTTTTGAATTAAAATCAATAACAACTATACAAATATCTCTTATAGCACATTATTCAGTCGAATTTTGTTATCATCTCTTTATTTCAAGATTAGACGATTCTTAGAAAAAGTTAAGAAAAATATAATCAGATTTGAGTCGAAACAAATGAAAAGAATAAATTTGCTTTGCACAAAAAAAGAAAAACTATCGGGTTCCGTTTGATTTTATTTCGGTTATATCTTAAGTTTTAGAAATCGAATTTAGACGATTTTACTACTCACGCGAAACTCACGGAATAATCTTTAATTTAGTATGCAAAAACTATACAAAAATATTAGTGTGTGCCGGTGTACCACGGTCTACATATAATTATTTTTGTAGCGGATGATTAAAACGAATAAAAATAAATAAGGTAAGCAACCAAAGAGTATTTCATGAAACAAATAGTTACAGGTACGGTCCAAGAGATGTGAATTTACTGAAGTTTCTACTGCAACCTAAGATTTAGGCTTGGTTATGATGGGTCAAAAATAAGTCCTACTTAAAATTAATTTCATTCCGTAAAGGTAAATATTTGATCACCGTGAAGAAATTTCGAGATATTATTATAAAAAAAGGTAAATTTCAAATAAGGACTGGGCTTCTTACGAAAGCACATAGTTAAGAACACGAACACGTATGTGCATGGATGTTTGGCATGTATTGAGAAGGAGTGCCACGAGGTCAATCATCATGACAACTTTTTAAAAAAACCCAAATATGTTAACGTAATAAAGAACGTTACAAAGAAAAAACTGACAGTAAAATAGATGTAGGAAATTACACACGCATCAACCACTTTCATTCCAGTTACATACCTGTGTGCAGATTTTTTAGTATATTAAAAAGATACACTAATATAATTGCTCATCCTTATTGCTGAGCATATTTACCGTATTGAAAAGAAGATAAATTTCGGAAATGAAACTTAAAATGGATGTAGAAAGGCATATTTGAATATGATTACGAAATTTTTAGAAATGTTACACCCGGCCCATAACGCCTGTGACGTTCTTGAAATGATTTCAAGGCCATTATGAATTCATCCTCTTGAAAATTACGAGAAAAAGTTTTTGTGAAGTACAGTTTAGCATAAGCTGATTGATAAGCCATGAAATTGCTCAATCTAAGATCCTCACCGGTTCTGATCAGCAGATCGGGGAATGAAAACTGGGTGCAAACGTTTGTCCCGAGTTCTTGTTCAAATATTTTATCATTAATATCTTGCTCTCGAATCAAACCATCTTTTACTTTCCTACACAACTTTTTACAGGCTTGTAGTATGTCAGATTGTCCACTGTAACCAATAGCAAGAATCAAATGGAGTCTGGAATTGGCCGATCTGTTCTCTCCTCAGCTTCGGTGATCACTTCTATTAGTGACTTGGGTAGTCTCGTCCAGGGCCGATGCTCCATTAAAGCGAATTAGGCGACCACCTAAGGTCTCCAGAATTTTAAGGCCCCAAAATTTATTTTATTATATATAATATGAAATGTGATTTATTTTGAATAATTGATTTACAAAAAAAGGTAATTTATATGCATTTTATCATAACATTAAGTATTATTTTTTGTTTACTAATTTAGTACTATATTGAAAAATTAAAAATAGTAGTAATAGAAATGCAGAAAAATTAAGTTTATATATTAATAATATTTTATTTTTAGGTCTCAGAATAAGAACTTACAGAAAAAATAAAAAAATAAATGTAATTTCAAATTTTTTATTATAAAACTATTATAAACACTTTCAAAATAAAAAATAAACAAAATTTTACGAATTCAGATTTAGATAGAAATATGTGCTCATTAATTATATACAAAAATAGCTTTAAAAACTAACATTTTTGAACCCTAATATAAGAAAATAACTTAAAAAAGAAGATAATTCAAAAAAAAACATCATGTTTCATGCAATTTTCAAAATCAAACTGATTATAAAAATAGAAACACAAAATACTTATTGACTTATCATTTTCTCTATACATTACCACAATTGATGTAAAGGTGGAAACAAAATAAACGAAAAACTGAACAATTTTTTAACTAACTATAACAATTAAAAATTTATATTATTATTTTAATATTTAAGCCCCGTCATTGAATTTAGCCTAAGGCCTTACAACTTCTAGCACAGGCCCTGGTCTCGTCCTATCACCAATCATTGATATATGTATGTCATGCCTGTTTATGCATATGCCCATTTGAATTTTTAAACGGTAAGGCTGTTTATCCAGGAAAGATGAACAAGTGATGAATAGCAATGATACTGCACAAACCTCATTGATTCTTGCAGATTTGATTTTAGTTCCTCCTCAAATATGAGCATTACTCTGTCAATATCCTCCTGCAAAAAATTATATCTGTAAACTATTTACTCACCAAAACTATGAACTGTAACATAGTAAAAAAGATAGTTAGTACTAGAGTTAATATTGATGCATGTGTAATGCTATATGTTGATCTCCCTGTGGTAAGACTTACCATTTCTTGATGCATTAAAATAGGGTTAAATATCAATGTGGTCACTTAAGTGAAGGCCATATATCGAAAAACACAATCTAGTAATCAAAGCCTCACTTGCACCACTCTAGTTGACGGTAATGACAGCCCCGTTAGTCAGAGGCGTTGACCTGACGGGAAACTTTACAATTTTGACGAAAGTTTCAACTGTTAAGACGTGGCATTATGTGGCATGTTACGTGGCGTACAACTCAGCTGGACTAAATTATAACACAAATATGTATTTTGATATATGTAGAGTAATTTATATATTTGTTTTTTGTCTGTATTCACAGCATGTCTACTACTCTCTACCTTCACCATCATGGTGATTTTACGGCTCCTCCTAATTTAAACTATGTTGGGGGGAGAACAGAGGTTATAAAAGATTTTGATTGTGATACATTGTCATTTTGTGACCTTGAAGAGTTTGCTGAAAAGTATTCATATAATGTTAATGCTTCGGTTTATTTCAAGTGTGATGGTCATAGTTTTAAGAATGGGACTAGGTTGATTTATGATGATAAATCTGTTCTTGATCTGATAGTAATACATAAGCTATATGGTAGGATAGACTTGTATGTAGATCACTTTGAGCTTGATGAACTAATTGATGTACCAAACACTCCAAAACAAAATCCAAGTAAGCCAACCCCCTGTAGATACAATGGTGGAAATTGAAACTGTTGGTGGTAATAATCAGAGTGAGGTTGAGAATGAGAGTGATGGTGTTGTTTATAGTGATGATTCAGAGGACCCTGATGATCCAGACTATAACAAAATGAGTGAAAGTGAGGAGTTAGAAGAAGAGAGCCTAGTTCCTAATGATGATTCTGTTAGTGATGAGGAGGAACAAATTATAAAGCAAAATGCTAAGAAATTCAAGGATAGTCTGTATAATGCAATGAATATACCCAACAAGTCCCCTAGTGAGGAGTCCGAGAGGGATTCTCAAATTTTGAGGTCCCTATCTTCTTCAAATGAAGATGAGAATGCTAAGATTGGTTATGTAGGTCCACCTAATCCATAAAAAAGGAAATTGTTGAAAAGTAGGAGTACTACTAGTGGTGTTCCAAGATGGAAGATTGGTCAAAAAATTGTTAATATGGCAGAATTTAGGGAGCAAGTAAGAAGATATGGAGTTAGTGATAGAAGAGCAGTGCAGTTTGCAACCAATGATGGGAGAAGGTGCCAGGTATGTTGTGAGGCTAAATGCCCATTCTACATTTGGTGTAGCAGAGACAAGGACAGTAAGGCTTGCACCATTAAAACACTGGTGGACACACACTTGTGCACAAATCCATACACTAACAAAATGGCAAATGTTCAGTACTTAGTGGAGATATTTGGGGAGAGAATTAGAAAAAATCCACAATGGAGTTGTAAGGAGATGGAAGAAACTATCAAGAATGAACTAGAAATTGAGGTCCCTATAATTAAAATATTGAGACTAAGGAAAGCTGCACTTGAAGGAGTTGCAGAGAGTCTTAAACAACATTACTCTAGGGTTAGAGACTTTGGCCAGGAGATTTTACTAAGTAATACCAAGAACACTGTGAAGATTTCAACTACAAGACTGAATCCAGATGACCCTGTAAAATTTAAAAGAATATATGTGTGCTATTTTGCATTGAAAGCTGGATGAAAGGCGGGGTGTAGACCAGTTATTGGTTTAGATGGGTGTTTCCTCAAAACGGTCACTGGTGGGCAGCTACTAGCAGCTGTAGGGAGAGATAGGAACAATCAAATGTTCCCAATATGTTATGCTGTTGTAGAATCTGAAAATACTGATTCTTGGAGATGGTTCATTGGTTTGATAAGTGATGATTTGGATCTGAATGATGGAAGGGGCTTGACAATTATCAGTGATCAACAGAAAGGATTGGAAAATGCTGTGAAGGAGCTTCTACCTAGCGTAGAACACAGATTTTGCTCAAGACATCTGTGTTCTAATTTCACAAAAAGGTACAAAATTTCTTTTTAGTATATTTCATAATGCATTTACTAGAAATAGCTTGTACATGAATTTTTATTGCTTGTGTAGGTTCCCTAGCTCTCTGTTGAAGAGGATTTTTCGGAATATTACTTGGGCCACTCACAAGGTGGCATATACTAGATCAATGAAAGAGTTGGAGAAGCACTCCAAGGCTGCCTATGCACAGCTGTCTAAATTGGATCCAAAGCAGTGGTGTAAGGCATTTTTCTCCACACACTCCTTGGTTGATAACACAGACAACAACATGTCAGGGAGTTTTGACTCATGGATAATCAATGAAAGGTAAAAGGGCTGTACACACACTTTGTTAATATTATATTATGCACACACAATATATGTTGATGCCTTTGTTAATGATATGTGTATTATGCCTAATTATATGTTGTGTGTAGGTTTATGCCTTTGTTGACAATTCTTCAAGAAATTCATTTTCAGTTGATGACAAGGATGAGACAAAAGAGGGATGACATGATGAAATCAGACCTTGTGATATGTCCAAAAATCAAGAAATATTTGGAAATTCTTGTGACTGAGTCAAGAAAGTGGTCCGCTGCATGGGATAGACATAGGAAATTTCAAGTGAAGCTAAGCACAAGATCAGGCATTCCTTGCCATCATGCCATTGCAGCAATTCATTCAAGGAGGCACCAACCTGTTGACTATGTTTCAGAGTACTAGAAGAGAGAAAAATACTTAGCAACATACCAATACTCTCATGAAGCAATGAAGGGGGAGGAATACTGGGACTTCCACTCAACTGAGGAATTATTGCCTCTAGATATACCTAAGAAGCTTAGAGGAAGGCCAAAGAAGCTGAGAAGGAGAGAGGCATGGGAAGGTGGGTCCAGTAGTCAAGCAACACCATCTCAAGGTGTTATTTTACAAAGGTTTTCCAATAAAAGGGTGATGCACTGCAGCCATTGTAGAGAAGCAGGACACAGAGTGTCAAAATGCCCGAACAAGGATAAGGATAAGGGCACAGAGAAGAACCAAGAAACTGCAGGGGAATCTATGACTAAAAGAAAAAGCTCAGCTTCTACTCTAAAGAAGAAATCAGCCAAGGAAATTAAAAGACAGAAACTGACAGTGAGGAGGCCAGTAAAAGGCATAACAATCAATGAACCTCATACCCAAGCTTCACAAACAGGGCCTGCAAACAGAAAGCACAAGAAAAAATCATACAGTGGTAAAGGCAAGGATGTTGCAACTGAAGCTCAATCATAAAATGAATCAGATGATGATTCTGAGGAGATGAGTGAGAATGAGGTATGGAGACTGTTTGAAGATGATTACCAAGGCTATAAAGAGCAACAAAACACACCACAACCTTTAGCAGTAGAGAAAGTTCAAAATCTTCAAGAGGTTGCAATTAATGAAAGTGAGAAAGAGGCTACAGAGAAACATACAAAGGAACTAAAAGATGATGAGCCTTTAGCATTTTTTAGAAAATTTCCAAGGAAAAAAATGCCCTTAGTCAAAGGTAAAAATGCAGATGAATGGAGAAAAAGTGGAAAGGACTATGTGCAATTTAGTGAGAAGCTTAGAGGGTCTGTTGGCAAGGAGGCTGTTTTTATGCCTATACCAGGGCAGGTCCCCTTCAACCCTCCAAGGGGAACACCACCAGCAACAACTCCCCCATTCAGACCTGGAACTAGCAGGAGCAGCATCAGAATGAAGGAGAATCCAGCAGCTCAGCAAAGCAGCAACATAATGAGGGAGAATCCTCCAGCTCAGCAAAACCCCCCTCATCCTCCTCCTACCAGAATGGGAGTCAGACTGAGTACTCAGTTGAAAAGGTTGAGTGGATTCAAGAACACTCAAGATGATCCTCTTAACCTAGGAGAATGAATTAAGCTTAGAATGAATTAAGCTTCTCTTTGCAGACTTATTAATATGTAATGTTAAGTTTATTTCAAGACTTCTTAATACGTAATGTTGGTTGGATGGTATTTGGTATTTACAATCTGCTTAGAAGACAATGGTATGACTTCTGTTAGTTGGATGGTATTTCAGACTTATTTTGGTTGGAAGACAATGTATGACGTTAATATGTAATGTTAAGTTATTTTGTTCCTTTTGCTCATTAGTTTTCATTCTTTTTCAAATTTGCACTTGTATTCTTTAGGTAATTATTTATTTTCCAGTGAACTCATGTTTGGTTTGTTATGTAAATAGCAAAATGCAGGTCTACATGACCTTTTCATTCATTGCAAAATATACCATACATGCCATTTACTATACTGCCACCATCTACCACCTACATTCACTACTACCATCTACCATAAACATCAATTACTACACTGCAACTACTTAAAATTTATCACAAGTGCAACCACCATCACAGCTAAGAATAGACAGATCTTCAATTGTTGTTTCATCTTATTCTTCTCAGCCTCCAACCGAATTCTTGCATCAATCAACAACTTCCTTTCTTCCTTCAAAATCTTCTTTTTTTCAACATTTTCTGACAAATTTTCTTCAACAAGCTTCAACTTCTTCTCAAGATAGATTCTCCTGTGATAAAGTGCGTAATCACTTCCATTGCTCTCGGGAAAAAATCCTCTTCAAACCACTGAAAAAATGGCATCCTTCACCTTCCTACCTTTGCAAACAAACACATTTTTACAACTACATACATATAAAGTTAAATCATTACAAACAATTACCTTAGCTATTGCACAGGTGTAGAAACGTCTTCCAGGATTTTTTAGAGTCCATGAAATACAAACTCTAGCTCGTCTCCCACAAAAACACATTTTGTGTTCATCCTTTTTCACTGACGACAGAGGTAGAACTATCCGTACTTCTAGCATTAGGGCTTCTGTATATTGATATATGAGCTTCAGCTATGTGCAAGAAATTGAACTAATATATGGGGGATTTTGATTTCTACTGATTTAAGTCCATGAACCCTAATTGATATATATATATATATATATACAGGGGTCTGTACATATGATATAGCTGTTACACTGATCGACGTAGCAAATTTTTTACCGTTACGTCCACGCTGTCCAAGCCGCATCTACCACGTCAAGTCTCCCGTCAGGTCAACGCCTCTGACTAACGGGGTTATCATTACCATCAACTAGAGTGGTGCAAGTGAGGCCCCGATAACTAGAGTGTGTTTTTCGATATGTGGCATTCACGTAAGTGACCACATTGATATTTAACCCCTTTAAAATAAAAAAGAAAAGTTGCACTTACTTGTGAGCGCTTCCAATTATCAGAAGTCAGAAGAGAACAGGAAAGCAGTGAGAACTTTGATTCTGTATTTGCAACAAAGGCGACAAAGGTCTTTAACAAGACTTGCAAGTGACATGTGACCGAACTTCTCTGGCCAACCTTTCTGCCTTGCCCATCGCCTGTTGCCATCCCGAATCACACCGATGTGCTTGGGCATTGATTCTGCTTTGAGGCCAGCTCCAAGCAAATATTCCTCCTCTACCTGCTGCTTATCAGAAATGAAAATGTCTCTTTCTGTTGCTTCCACTTTTATTTTTCTATATTTCTGTATAGCGGTGATGCTATTAATTGAAGTATAAGGACATACCACCGGGATAAACGGCGAGTTTCTTAGTCCTACATAAGGAAGACCAGATTGATGTTTTAATGAAGTAACAGGTGAAGGAAGAGCCAATGGAAAATATAAACTCTGCATATATATCAACTAGTTGCTGCAATACAGGATTTCGCCACCACCTAGCTTTAAAACTCGTCAAGCCTTAACTGTTGCTTGGATGTTTCCAAAATTTCTTCCTCTTTTATTCGCTCTCAGCTGAGCATCAGTGCATCAGTATAGACCATATAAATAGCCTTTCGTGTGTACTAATTAAACATGATAATCATAATCCTCTTTTCGAATCACTATGCTTTGAAGGTTTTTGGAAATTTCTTCACACACCTTTGCAAAACTACTTTGGTCAGCAACTGCGCTCCTCTTTTACCATTAGTGCTGGTGTGTGCTCCTAATTACTTAAATTATTTAGTCATGCTAAACTGAGATTCATTGCTAATATTCTTGTAATTTGTTGTCTGTCGATTAATTACAGGTTACAAAACTGACTTTTTTAGGTTGCAAGTGTTTAATACTAAAAATTAGTCTTTCGGTAAAGTTCTGAGAAAGTTGTAAAAGTTGTCAATCTCCACATCTCCACCATCTCAGAAAGTTGTAAAAGTTGTCAATCTCCACATCTCCACCATCTCGATAAATTAATCGTCTTAGATATTGAAGTTATTGAGTACATGAAAGCCTGAGAATCGGTCTCGTTCAGTACTGTACATTCAAATTTCCATTTCGCTTCATTTTGAAATTTTGAAATCGCGCCGGAAGGGAACTCTATTTCAAAATTAAATAAAGTTGCCGTTGCCAAGTAAAATTTTTGATCTCAGCTTTCATCTTTCAAATAACATGGCTGAATTGTTGTTTGTCAACTGCAAAAACATGGCTTTTACGAATGTAATGCGTGTTGGAAAATGTGGGTTTTAGTCCCACATTGTCAAGTCATTTTGAGCCGTACTTGAGTGGGTGAATGTTGCGTGCGCGCAATGAGTGACGCTTGGAATGTGCTCTCCTTCATGAGAGCTTTCCGAGGCACTTTGAAACACTCAAAATGGTTAAGGGATGAATGAGATGTGATCATCTAAAGTTGGTTCCTTGAAAGTGGAAATTTTGCTAAGAGACTTTGTATCCCACATTG
>PHNY01041973.1:8608-35042 GCA_003724115.2 Anethum foeniculum
TATTAAAAAAATTAATAATATTATAGTTATTAATAATTAATCAATTACCTTTTTCAACTAAAAC
This sequence comes from Anethum foeniculum, assembly GCA_003724115.2. Taxonomy (NCBI): domain Eukaryota; kingdom Viridiplantae; phylum Streptophyta; class Magnoliopsida; order Apiales; family Apiaceae; genus Anethum; species Anethum foeniculum. Next base: position 8,673 of record PHNY01041973.1, read on the forward strand.
ACCAATTACTTTTTTCAACTAAAACACTGGTAACCTTTGAACTGAAACATGTTATCTTTTCTATTTTTTCCAGCTAAAATATCTCTTTTTCCAAAATTATCATGGTTAACTAAAACATCTTCTTTTCCAAAAAATATCACAGGTAAATAAAATTTTTTTTTCCCAAAAAAGGCAAGTCTATTTAATAAAGTAGAATAATAATAATAATAATAATATAATTATTAATTAATATCTAACCAATTACCTTTTTTCATATCACGGACAACTAAAATATCTCTATTTTGCAATAGTATCACGAACAACTAAAATATATATGTTTTCCAAAAATATCACAAGCAAGTCAATGTAATAAATAAAAATATAATTATAATAACTAACAATTACCTCTTTTAGCTAAAACATATTATCTTTTTACTTTTTCTAATAAAAATATCATACAATACTAAAAAAACAATGGTGCACAGGTTTTAAACTATATAGTTAAATGTTATTTATTTATTTTACACTTTTTTTTGCTAAATTATTTATTTTACACTTTAATATAACAAACTTAATAGTATTTTTTATTGTTATTTTAAACGGGTTCGTACATTGCATAGGTTACCAGCTATCTATTTATCTATACTATATTTTAATAGACGAAACATTATAATTTTGTCAGTCAGTCGGTTGGTATAGTACTTGCTAAAATTACCTAATTACTCTTACTTAATTATTCATAATATTTTTACTTAATTATTTGTATGACATATTTATATTAAACTTATTTTAATCCTAATTAGTATATATAAACCAATTACCTTTTTCAACTAAAACACAATACTTTTTTATTTTTCTCTATTAAAAACCTCTTTTTCTAAAGTATCACGGGCAATTCTATTTAATAAAATAAAAACTTATAATAATTATAATTAACCAATTAACTTTTTCAACTAAAACACATTACATTTCTATTTTAAACAACAAATTTGCTACTTTTTTTTGAAATAACACGCATTATTTTATTTAATTTTAATTTAAATAAATATTACAAAAATATATAATATTAAAAAAAATCCATGCATCGCATAGAATATAAACTAGTATATTTTTACAGATAAAATGTTACAATTGTTATGTCATATTTCGCACGAGTTCCAAGTAGATTCAATGGACGGATAAAATGGGTTCACCTCTTTAATATGCTCAATCATTCACGATATATTCGTAAGGCTGTTGTAATAACCGACTTTTCAGACTATTAATTCTAAATCAAAACTAAAACAAAAGATACAATTTATCAATCCAAAATTCTATTACATAGGTGACTATTATAAAAGCGCAACTAACGGAAGTCCAAAAGTCAATCTATTCCCAATATAAGGTCCTCAAACTCCAATACTATCCAACTCGGTCTTACACCGAACCTGAAATTTTAAAAGAATGAGCGGCAAAACCCAGCAAGCAAATACCGTCTAACGGTTCAAAATAATTTTTTTTTTCCAAAACCATAATTTAGATATGTAACACATAACATAGATCACCCATAAATTCGATAATAAATTGGACAAGATGCACACGACATATTCTATAATTCACATATTCAAAATTTTTGTTCAATAAACAAATCTTACAATCATATTCTTATTTCAAAATCCCACAGTTCTAAATTACAGTCGCACTATGCCAACGACACAGCTCTATAATTCGATAATTCGATGGGGCTAGTTTACGCCCTTGTTAAGACAAACTCAATAAGGTATCTATGTGTTCCAGAACGTGCGTAAACCAGTTCTATATGTCACACTATCCAGTGACCGGATTCTATGATTCGATACTCAACTAAAACTGAGGGATTCTGAAAATAATTCTTATCTTATTAATCAAATATCAATTCTAACTTACGATAATCAAAACAAATATTCAATCACATGAAACAAACAATATAAGATACGTTACACAACAGTACGGAGCAACGGAGAAGTCACTTACTAAACAATTAAGAACATGTAAGCAGACAATATATACGTTACAGAATAATACAACTCACTTACCTCAATTTCGCAAACAGAAGTCATATAAGATCACATATTCAATCCTTAATAACCCATCAATAAGTGCACATCTAAAATCTCGAACTTCTCTACGATTCCAATTCTGAACAAATCTGGTTTTAGCCTTTTTGACCCTCTAACGATGTTTTCTTCAAAAACACAAAACACCAAAGTTGTAGAGAATGAAAAGACCTTTTCAAAAAGTCCAGAATCAACGAATTCCGACTTACGATGAATTTACTACGAATTTTACAAGACCGCTGATTTGTGTGTGAAATAGACCTACGAATTTTAACAGTACAAATGGAGTTGACTGATATGATGTATATATAGCGATACAAAATCCTAACTCCAGATCTATCAAGTTACCCATATTAAAACCCTATCCAAATTTTAGGCCCATTAATCTAATTCAATTTTAATTCATAATATTTATCAAATTATAATCCTTTTTATTCTATTATTCTTTTTATTATTATTATTCTAAAAATTACGGTATATTACATGTGTTTAACCTAGGAACTCCTCACGATTTACCTATTCCGAGTGCACTAATCTAAGAACATAATTCAAGAAAATGCAATTTCAGGATTGCATTGTTTATTACTCATTATTGGGATCATATATAGATTATAGTTAAGAATTGATCGCTCAGGGGTCGCATCGCTTCATGTGTTTATGAATAATTAAGATAGAATCTCAAAGTTATAAAAAAGGATATGTGATCCCTTCCCATGTGTCACATCACATTACAAGTATAACAAGACTAATCTCAAAGTTATTGTGCAGTGCATGAAGACATGAGATTTGAACCTATGGGGGTGCTTATGGCCAAAGGCTAGGATGGATGGGTGGATTGCTTTGCATGGCTAGGCCTCCATAAGTCACACGCCTTATAGTAAGGATCGCATCGCATGGCCAGATTTCAAGGATCACATGCGAGGCCCTAACGGGGTCTCATTATACAATTATCCTTTATAATAATCTCTACTCTCTACTCCATGATAGCTTCACATAGTCCTCTGTACTTAGGCCATCGTCAATTATGGACTTTTATGGTATTTGGTTGGACTTGGGCCTTGATGGACCCTAGCCTGACTAGGTATCTTGTCCTTCAAAAATTATGAGTGACTTGGACACATATAAAATAATATGTAGGCCTCTTGTTTTCGGTTAAGAATAGTTTGCAGCAAGGGAGGATAAACTCATTTTCTCTAACATTCTTCGAATCAACAAACAAGACTAGCTACATATTCCATCAATTTTTGCCATTTGTTGTTCGTGTTTCATCTGAAAAATTCATATTCTGCCCCGTGATTCCAGCAGACCTCCAAAATATTGTTATTACCGAATTCTTCCTATAACGTATGACTCTCAGCCCTCAAGAGGCCCCTGACACCTAAGCCACTATACATGAGGCAGATACGTAAAGACCTACAGTCGTCATCAAGACATTTTCTCAGTTGTCACGCAACGATATCAGGTTAAAGGAGGTTTGGTTTGGTCCTAATTTTTTAAAAATTCGGTCTATTTGGTTCGGACCGAATAGACCAAATTAAAAAATCGGATTGGTCCGGATTTTTTTGTAATATTTCGGTGTGGACTGTATAGATCGAATATCTCGAATAATAAATACTATAATTTTATATTATATACATTGTACATATATCTTACAAATAATAATTACAATTTGTAATTTGCAATTGTATCTATATATTCTTAGAGCTCTTTATATCACATTTCACACTACTTTACTGATTTTTTTTTAAATTTTATGATCTTATGTCGGCTATTGCAGTCTGAAGACCTTTTTTAATTTGAATATTATGTTAAAGCTCCCTAATTATCTATGTTGATGGAGTGGTAACGATTAACAGATCAATTTTTTGACATATTATTGTTACTGTTTGTGCCCTAGAGATAACACTATTATGTTTTAGTATAAGACATTTGGGTTATTAAGTTTATGTTCTATCGATTATTCCCTTTTCTAATTTATTGCAATATAAATGTTAGATTAATAAATGTCCTTGGAATATGATATGCATTCTATATCTCTAAGTACGTGACTTAGAAATGAGATTATGAGAATAAGTATCGAAATTAAAGGTCCTTAGTCGAGTATTATTATTATAGGACAATAATAATGCATTAAGACTTATGTGTTTGTTGACTGATGATCAAATCTCATTGGTCAAAAGTATAGTGATATTAAACTCAAAACATAGGCACATATAAATATACATGGTGCTAGATAGACTAAATGTGAGATTATATATGTCTGTTGTGTTATAAGTAATTCTCACAGTGATAATAATGTAATGGTCCTTAAACTTGAAATCGTTATATTTTCTATACGAGGCATCCACGAAGACACCCGGAGGAGCCCGTAGGAGCCGGAGGGGCCGACCAGCCCTCCAGGGAGGCCTCAACGCCGACTAGGACGTGTCTCGTCCACGATATGACGACCTCGAACACGAACGAAAACATTTTTAAGGAAAAACATTCACGGACGCGATGAGGCGTCCATGAACATGTTCGTAGACGCCCGGAGGAGCACGACCGACCAGGAGGAGCCGACCAGGCCTCCGGGGAGGCCTTCCGGCCTACCAGAATGATTCTGTGACAAACCCTTTGAGGTGCAGAGTCAACCTCGGAAAAATCGAAAACGTTTTCAAGGAAAAACGTTCACAGACGCGACGAGTCGTCCACGAAGACGCCCGGAGGAGTCCGACCGACCAGGAGGGGCCGACTAGGCCTCCAGGGAAGCCTCCCAGCCGACCAAAATGCTTTTGGAACAAACAATCCGAGGTGTAGAGACCGGAAAATTGTTGAAAAATGAAAATTTTAAGATTTTCGAATCAGTTGCGATTAGGGCCAATTAGTAAAAAAATTGTAATTAGCCTCGATTGGGGCCAATTAGCCTCAATTAGGGTTGATTAGTGATTTATGATTTAAAATTAGCCTATGGGCCAAATAGCCCCGATTAGGGCCGATTAGCGATTTCTGGTTTAAAATTAGCTTATGTTAAGGTTAATTATCAACTTGTACATGAAAATTAGCCCCGATTAGGGAAAATTAACAACTCTCGCCCAAAACTTAACCTATGTTGAGGTTAAAAGGAAACAAATAACCATTTCGTAGTCCCAATTAGGGCAGATTAGCGTCAAACGCCATTTTATTAGCCTTTATAAAGGCCTAAAGCATCAATTCAAAAGTTATCGTGAATGTTTAGGTCGCTCCACACTTCGCAACATGACCGAACCCAAGAAGGGATGAATAGAAATGGCTCCGAGTCGAGATTAGATCGTAAAAACTTCCACGAAAACCTTAGAGGTTTTCCCGAAAGTTGGGGGGCAAATGATATGGACAAAAAGTAATTCTTAAGACGTAATTAATGATATATTAATTGTATGGGGAAATTTACATCTGAGAACCAAACAAGAACACGAACATTACTGTTCATGACCGAGGCCCACTCACAAGCACGAACGAAAGCCCGTCAGCGTGGCCCAGACACATAGTCCAACACGGAAACTAACCCATCTAAGGAAGGATCTAGAATCCATTGCCTTGCAGAGTCATAGTTACCTTCTATGAATGAGACTTATCCACCAAGTCTCCAAATTTTTATCTAAATCCCTAGGTTCAAACACCTATATAAAGGGCCTGACCTCTCACCTTATAAATACGTCTTGGCTTGATTCTCTACAATACAGAGATACGTAGGCACCTCGTGAGGACCGTTCAGTCTCGACACGAGTGCAGCCATTAAAGCTTGAAGCTCATAAACCCTAGCATTAAATATGCACGAAAGCCTAGATCTATTCCACAACAAAATTGTTGTTCACTTATATGTACACAACATAAATATGAGAGATATATACATTGTTGACTGCGCAACCACTCACACAATTTTACAAAAGCAGAAATATTTATTATAGTTGACTAAAGATAGATCACATGTTTGGACGATTTCGGGCACATCAAATATAATAGAGGGTTTTGGGAAAGCCAGTTTTATACTAACAAATGGGACACAAATCCACATACATGATGCTCTATATTCTAGTAAATGCACTAGGAACCTTATGAGTTTTAAAGATATTCGTCTTAATGGTTTGCACATAGAATCCACCAGTGAGAATGAAAAAGAATATCTCCTTATCACCTCAATTACCTCCGGACATAAGAAGAACTTAGAAAAATTATAATAAGTCTCATCTGAATTATATGCTACCGAAATTAGAGTAATCGAGTCTCACAGTATTACCACTCCCAAAGTAATAAACCAAAAATCACTCACCCTTTGGCATGAAAGACTTGGTCATCCAGGAGTATCCATGACGCGTTGTATAATAGAATTCGCCTCTTAAAAATCAAAAGGTCATGCTACATGATGAACTTCCTTGTTCAGTATGTTCTTTAGGAAAACTAGTTGTTTGACCATCTCCAGTTAAACTCCAAACCGAATCTCCAAATTTCTTAGAAAGAATTCAAGGTGCCATTTGTGGTCCTATTCATCCATCATCTGGTCTGTTTAGGTATTTCATGGTCTTAATTGATGCTTCAACTAGATGGTCTCATGTTTGTCTACTCTCCACCCGAAATACAGCTTTTCCAAATTACTTGCTCAATTAATTAAATTACGATCCCAATTTCCTGACAATCCTATCAAATCAATTCGACTAGATAATGCCGCTGAATTTACATCTGATACCTTCAATGATTATTGTATATCAATAGGAATCTCAATTGAACATCCCGTAGCTCACATACATACACAAAATGGTTTAGTAGAATCTTTAATTAAAAGAGTTCAACTCATTGCACGTCCCTTACTTTTAAGAGCTAAATTACCTACATCCGTTTGAGGTCACGCAATAGTTCATGCTGCAAATATTATTAAGATAAAACCATCTGCTTACCACAAATATTCCCTTCAACAGCTAGCTCTTGGTCAAGTTTCGAATATCTTACACTTTAAGATTTTTGGCAGTGCCGTATATGTTCATATTGCACCTCCACAAAGATCTGAAATGGGACCGCAATGAAGAATAGTATGTTGGCTTTAATTTACCATATATTATAAGATATCTTGAACTACTAACTGGTGATGTCTTTACTGCTCGATATGTTGATTGTCATTTTGATGAGTTTGTGTTTCCATCATTAGGGGGAGATAATGTTTTACAAAAGTTAAATTCTGAATTATCATGGAATGCATCAGGATTAAATGTTATTGATCCACGTACTAAACAATGTGAATCAGAGGTTATAAGAATTATTAATATGTAAAATATTGCTAATCAAATGCCGGATGCTTTTAATGATTCTAGACATATTATAAAATCTCACATACCTGCAGTTAATGCTCCAGCAAGAGTTGAAATCCCTATCATAAATCAATTCCTAAAGAATTGGTTGGTAATTCAAAGCCACGTCAGAAACGTGGTAAACCTGTTGGTGCAAAAGATGTACGACAAAAACGGAAATTGATTGGACCAGCCCTTGACATGGCAAGTGTTCCAGAAAATACCCTAGAAGTGGTATTACCTCCTGAAGAGGTTCGAGCCCCTAAAAGGGCTATATCAAATACCCAGAAGCGGTATCACCTTTTGATGAGGTCAAAGCCCCTAAATTGGGTGTGACAAAACCACCAGAAGTGGTATTTCCTCCAAAAGAGGATATTGCCCCTAAACTGGCACATGCTTCAGTATAAATAAAGGTACCTGAAATTTACGAGATCTCAATGAGTTGTGTAAATAACGGGAAATGATTGGATCGTGGGAGTACTGAGTTTAATGATGTATATGCTTTTTCCGTGGCATGTGATATTATTATGAACTCCGATCCTGAACCACAAAGTGTGGAAGAATGCCGACATAGAAATGATTGGCCGAAATGGAAAATTACAATTCGGGAAGAATTACAATCCTTGCGTAAGAGAAATGTATTTGGACCTGTAGTCCAAACATCAGCTGGTGTGATCCCCGTCGGGAATAGATGGGTGTTTGTACAAAAATGAACTGAGAAAAATGAAATTGTAAGTTATAAGGCCCGGATAATAGCCCAAGGATTCTCTCATAGGCCTGGATTTGGTTACTAGGAAACTTACTCTCCTGTGATGGATGAAGTCACTTTTCGTAATCTGATGGGTATGGCTTGTATTGAAAGATTGGAAACACGTCTCATGAACGTTGTTACAGCCTACCTTAATGGGTCACTTGATAGTGATATTTATGAAAATTCCTGAAGGATTAATGATAGAGGAAACTAAGCCTCGATATTTATACTCGGTTAAACTACAACGATCATTATATGGCTTGAAACAGTCCCGTCATATGTGGTATAACAGGCTTAGTGAATATTTATTGAATGATGGGTTTACTAATAATCAAGTGTGTCCATGTGCGTTTATCAAAAGGTCACAAACTAGTTTTGTTATTATTGCTATATATGTGGATTAATATTGTAGGTACTTCTGGAGATATTACTAGCGCTACTAATTATTTGAAAAGTGAGTTTGAAATGAAAGATCTTGGAAAGAAAAAATTTTGTTTAGGTATATAGGTGGAGCATTTATCTTCAGATATATTTGTTATACAAAAAATATTCTTGATCGATTCTACATGGATAAATCTCATCCACTAACCACACCAATGGTTCTTCGATCACTCGAAGTTGAAAAGGACCCATCTCGTCCTTGTAAAGAAGATGAAGATGCACTTGGGCCTAAAGTTCCATATCTTAGTGCAATTGGAGCTCTTATGTATCTTGCAAATAACAGAAGACATGATATTGATTTTGCTATAAACCTATTGGCGAGGTTTAGTTTCGATCCAACTAAAAGACATTGGGATAAGATCAAACACATATTTAGATATTTTCGTGGGACGATCGATCTCGGGTTATTCTTTCCAATCAGTTCAAACTCGCAGCTCGTTAGATATGCAGATGCCTGGTACATGTCAAATCTTCACTTTGGACTATCACAAACAGTTTATCTATTTACATATTGTGGTACTGCTATCTTTTGGAAGTCTACAAAACAGACTATGACGGCAACTTCATCAAACAACACAGAGTTACTGGCAATTTATGAAGCAAGCAGGGAATATATTTGGCTAAGATCTGTCATTTAACATATTCAAGAATAATTGGATTATCAAGTATATCAGACAGTCCTGCAGTTTTATTTGAGGATAATTCAGCTTGTATTAGATAATTAAAGAAATGATATATTAAAGGGGATCGAAAAAAACATATGTTGCCAAAATTCTTCTATACGCATGAACTACAAGAGAATGGTGACATTGATGTACAACAAATCTGTTCATGTGATAATCTGGCAGATCTACTTACAAAATCACTACCTACATCAACTTTTGAAAAGCTACGAAATAATATTGGAATGTGGAGACTGAGATCGTTAGTACAACAAGATGTCAAACTGTGAGATGTTTTATTTAGGAGGAGGCTGTAGTCTTTTTCCTTCGTCAAGATTTTTATCCCACTAGATTTTTCCTTACAAGGTTTTAACGAGGTGGTCAAACTTTGCAATAACTCACGTTTGACAATTAAAAGGGAGTCTTATAAATGAATATGGAGATGATTACCAAAGTTACTAGAATATGCACCCATATCAATACATGGGAAATGGAAGTCAGCTGGCTAAGTTTAATTTGTTCATGGTACCAATACACGGAGCTATTAATATGTGCATGAACATAACTCGAAGCAGTCTTATTTTCATATCTTGTTTTTACACTTAGACAACTTATGATGTTGACTTGTTAAAACTTCTAATTCATGTTGTAGATATAGGGAAAAAGAATAAGACATATCAACTAATACTTCTCTTGTGTATTACTACGAATGTTTTTTTCCTCTCCATTTCTTAATGTGAGAGTCTGGTTTTCTCTTCATATTCTTAGCCTCTAAAGAATTTTGTGGGAGCTTTTTTGAGAAATCATGGTTGAGGACGGGAGTATTGATCAGCGTATGGCAGGTCTGGGTATTGATGATGAGGAGAATGAAAGTTTTGTCTTGGATGGTGATATTGAGGAGGACGTGAATAGATTTGAGTTTTGTTTGGTAGGTAGATTTTTAACAGATAAGAATATTAATATCAGGTCTATGAAATCAAAACTTGCGGATGTTTGGAAACTAGCAATGGGAATCAACATTAAGGACATTGATCAGGACGTGTTCCTGTTTCAGTTTTTCAGGAAGGAGGATATGCAGTAGGTGTTGAATGGGGGTCCTTGGTGCTTTGACAATGTGATGTTGGCGTTAGCAACAGTAGCTACAGGTGAAGATCCAGCTAAGGTAAATACTTGGTACTTGAATATATGGATTCATCTTCATACTCTTCCAATGGGGTATATGATGGAGTCAGTAGGTCATCAACTTGGTAATTTCTTTGGGGAGTTCCTTGAGTATGATGTGAAGAATAATGCTTATATATGGAGAGATTGTATGAGAATTAGAATCAAACTGGATGTTCATAAGCCCATTAAACGTAAGAAGAAAATAACCAAGAAGGATGGTTCGGAGTTTGTAGTAACTTGCAAATATGAAAGATTAGGTGAATTCTGCTTCTCTTGTGGCATGGTCACACACACATATAAGTTCTGTAGAAACTCTATGGTTAATAGTGATGGAGAGTGTGTCAAAGAATTGGGGAATTGGCTAAGAGCACCACCGCGCAGGGTGGCTGGTCAGAATCAGAGTAGGTGGCTTAGGGAGGAGGATGATGACACGTGGGAGACTAGGATTGGAGGAGAGAGTAATAGTCAGCACCAACCCGGGGGGAACTTTTTGAAAAAAGGGAAAGAGATAATTGAAATGAGTAATTATAGGGAGGTAGTTGGTCTTCAATCAAGGACAAATGTTAGCAAAACAAACTCTCTCAGCTTATCTAAAAATTAGGGATTTAATTCTGTCAAAAAAAAATTAGGGATTCAATATTAATTCGAATGTGATTTATGGGTTAGATGAGGAAGAAAATGCCGAGCTGCAGTTAGAAGAACACAAAAGATGGATGAGTGATATGAAATTGGACCAGATGGATATTCTAATTGGCCAACATATTACTGGGCTTCAGATAGACAAAAATATTCAAGGCACTGTTATTTCTGGTAGGGATTTAGCAGCACCTTTTAAAAATGTATTGGCTGATCTTGCAAGGCAAGCCAACCATTCGCAATGATTCTATTGGGCTGGAACTGTCGAGGTCTGGGCCAACCTCGCACAGTTCGTGTTATTAAAGAGATGTCAAAATCTCATAAGCCCAATATTCTATTCTTATCTGAAACTCTTGTAGAAGGAAATAAAGTGGAAGCTATTGCTTTAAGACTTGGTTTTGGTAATTCCTTTGCAGTAGACAGACATGGGAGATGCGGTGGTCTAGCTATTCTATGGAGGCGTAATGTGATTTGTTCGGTGGTTGGTTCCTCTCAAAATCATATGAACATCAATATTATAGAAAGTCAAAACATTGTCTGGCAGTTAACTTGCTTCTATGGCTTCCCTGAACGTGAAATAAGGAAAGCTTCATGAGTCTTTATTCGATCTCTGGCTTCTAGGTCTCATTTGCCCTGGTGTATCTTTGGCGATCTCAATGATCTTTTGTATAGTACTGATAAAAAATGTAGACACCCACATCCTCAAAGCTTATTGTCTGGTTTTAAAAATGCCATTGAGGACTGTTCGCTAACTGAAGTTGAGCTTCAAAGAGGTGGTTTTACATAGGAAAAAAAGTAAAGGTATTGCAGATTGGATTCGAGAAAGGTTGGACAGAGATTTGCCAACGACTCATGGTGGCATATGTTTCCTTTGTGCACGTTAACTGTGTTCTATACTGCAGCTTCAGATCGTGAGCATATAAAACTGGATCTTGTTAATACGTCGGTGACTAAAAAATAGTTTCGATTCAAATTTAAAAATACTTGGTTAAAGGAGGAAAGCTTTAAAGTAGATGTTGCAAACTACTGGAAAAATCTCCCTGCAATTCATTTATTGCCAAAACTAATCTCTGTTTCGAATTATTTCATAAATTCAGAGACAAAGTCATTAAGCAAAATGAGACTATTGACCAACTCAAAGATAGAGAGGACGATATTGGAATCCTGATGTTTTTTACTGAGAAGGAAAAGCTTAACGATCTGTTACTTCATGAGGAACTGTACTGGAAACAATGAGCCAAAACTCTCTGGCTCGAGGAGGGAGATATTAACTCAAAGTTCTTCCATGCGTCTGCTTCGAGTAGGAAAAGAAAACAATTTTATCAAGGCTCTAAAGGCAAAGGATGGTACAATGGTGAAAAACTATGATCAATTATATAGGTTGCTGAGAAGTTATTTCAGTAATGTTTTTTCTACTAATGATAATGAGTGCAGAATAGATAGTCCTAAGATGACCACTGGGACTATTATTTCAAGTTCTCAGAATGACATGCTTACAACAGAGTTGGAGTTTGAGGAGTTCACAGAGGCAGTAAAGTGTATGCACCGTGACAAGGCAAGTGGCTCGGATGGCTTACATCCGGCTTTTTTTCAATACTTCTGGAAGCTGGTAGGTGTGGAAGTCTTTCAAAGCTGCAAGGATTGGTTACTAGATTATAAGTTCCCAACTACTGTTAATGACACTACATTGGTGTTAATCCCTAAAAAAGATAATGTTGAGGAGGTTAAAGATCTTAGACCTATTTCCTTGTGTAATGTGATTTATAAGGTTATTGGGAAAGTGTTGTCCCATAGATTGCAGAAGATTTTACCTAATATAATTTTGGAGGAGCAATCTACATTCATTCTTGGTAGACAAATAACGGATAATGTTTTAGTCACTTTTGAGCTATTACATTATATGAAACGCAAGAATGCTGGACAACAAGGTGAAGTGGCACTTAAGCTTGACATTTCGAAAGTTTATGATAGACTGAGTTGGCATTATTTATGAAGTAGAATGAGTATGATGGGATTTTCTGAGAGGTGGATAAAATGGGTGATGCTCTGACGCAACGATAGTATCGTACTCTATATCATTTCAAGGCTCTCATATTGGTCCAATTTTTCCAAAGAGGGTCTCCGGTAAGGTGATCAGTTGTCACCATATTTATTTTTACTTTGTGTAGACGGCCTGTCTCTTGCTTCAAAATTGGCTGCTGTCAATGGGAGGATTACAGGATGTTGTATTAGCAGTTTAGCTCCGTTCGTGACCCATCTATTGTTTGTGGATGATAGTTTTTTGTTTTTTTAAAGCTACATCCTCTGAAGCTCACTCAATCAAGGAGGTATTGAACATGTATGAGGCTTATTCTGGGCAGGCAGTTAATTATCAAAAATCTGCTGTGTTCTTTAGTGCCAATGTTCGTAGGGATAAACAAGCGGAGATCGAAGGTTTTGGAGGTGTTTAATGATATCGGGGGATAGCAAATACTTTCGATTGCCATCTCTAATTGGTCGATCTAAGAAGACAGTGTTAAAGTACTTAAAGGACAAAGTTTTCATAAAATACAAGGTTGGAACGCTAAGCTACTCGCTCGTGCGGGGAAAACTGTCATAATAAGAAACGTTGCTCAAATGATACCGTCTTACACTATGTCATGCTTTTTTATCTCAAAAACTTTATGTCAAGAAATTGAAAGACTAATGAATGCATTTTGGTGGAAAATCCAGTTCCTCCAGTAGTAAAGCAATTCATTGGCTGGGTTGGGACAAGATGAGCATGTCTAAAAGCGAGGTGGTTTAGGCTTTAAAGATCTTCATGGGTTTGATTTGGCACTCCTGGGCAAACAGTGCTGGAACATTATTGCTAAGCCGGATGCTTTAGTGGCTAGAGTGCTCAAAGCTAGGTATTACCCGGACTGTCATCTGCTACAAGCTTGTAGGAAGGTGGGGGGTCCAATTACACCTGGTCAAGTATTTGGGAAGCTAATGAAGAGATAAAGTCGGGCCTAAGGTGGGTGCTTGGTGATGGCAAGTCAATTAATATTAACACTGATAGGTGACTGAGAGGTAAAGATGACTATCGTGTTGATCAATTGGATATAAGTGTAGGTCTCAACCTGAAGGTTTGTGATTTCTTTACTGAGGATGGGAAGAGCTGGGATGAAGGACAGGTACGCTCAAGCTTTAATCAACTTGATGCAGATGTTATAATTAATACTCGTATTCCGTAGAGTGGTACTATAGACATAATTTCCTGGATCCATTCAAGTAATGGACAGTACTCAGTGAAAACGGGTTATCAGGAATGGCATAAAAATCATGTTGGAGATATGGGAGTGTAGCAATCTAAAGGGTAGATTAGAATCTGGAACCTCAATGTCCCTCATAAGATTAAAATCTTCCTTTGGAGGTGGTGTCAGAATAATATCCCAGTTCGAAATCTTATTAGAAATAAGGGAGTGCCTTTCCCTATAGGGTGTAATATTTGTGTTGGTGACGTTGAGCATTTGCTTCATTTGTTTTTTGATTTTAGGTTTGCAAAAGCATCCTGGCATGAGGTAGGTCCGGTTTACGATATGAGAGAAGTTGAATATGCACCAGATTGGCTCTTAAACAAATTGTGTACTGAATCAGATGATAAGTTGTGTAAAATTTCTACTGTTTTATTGGGGCATGTGGTTTGCTAGGAACAAACGAATTTTTGAGAATAAAAATATTCCTCCAAGAGTCACTATGAATTGGAGTATGAACTAGATATTGGAATGGCGTGCTGTAAATCAGAAACATTTGCCAGCAAACTTGCAACAAAGAGGTTCAATTCAAAAGCAGAGACAGAGATGGTCAAGACCACCTGTGGGCACTTTAAAAATGAATATTGATGTGTTTGTCAAGGAAGACCATAATTCGTCCTCAGTAGGCTTGGTTCTTCGAGATCATTTGGGGTGGTATATCACAGGAAAAACAAGGCGTTTTACAGGTGTTGTGCAAGTTGTAGAAGCAGAAACTATAGCCATCCTTGAAGGAATGTTATGGCTCGAAGAGATTCCTACAACTAATATCATTATAGAGAGTGATTCTTTCCTCAGTGTTATAACGATTAACATGCCATATCTGAACTATCTGGAGCTTGTTTCCTTGGTGCAAAAATGTATAAATATCATCCATAGTAGAGGTGAAGTTTCACTAGTTCATGTACAAGGCAGCCCATCAATTGGCTAAATTTCCTTGTGAGCTAAATAGCTTCGTTGTTAACTTGTATCCTCTATCGTTGTTGTTGGAGACTATTGTGTCAGATGCTTTGCTAAATTAATGACGACTAGTTTTATTTAAAAAAAACTTGGAATTATTTAAACTTGTATTATAAATAATATTTATATTTACAATAATATGAATTAAGTAATGCCTTTTCTGGAAACATGTATTTTATTTGAAATGATGAATTTCAAATGACATGATTTGAGTTATCATTACGCTATAGTTCCGGAACTAGTCTTAGATACCCTTAGTAGGCGCACGAGTGTGCAATTTTAGATACCTATTAAGGGCACATAATTATTGAATTTTAGATGCCGGTCACTAGCAAAGTGTGGCGTATAAGAATAAGAATAAGATGCCGGTCACTGGCAAAGTGTGGCCGTAGATCAAGACTGTGGTAAATTATAAGAATTTTTCGTTCTGTTCTGTTTTTGCTCTATTATATTTTGCTCTGCTCTGTTCTAATTTAATTTTCGAATTTTAAAGAATTAAAATTTGGATTGAATTTATTTTAGAAAATATTTTACAAATTACTGTTATTTTGAGTTTAAAATGAAATCCAACGAAATCCAAGTTCCAGGATTGACAAAGCACGCACTAAAAATGCAACTAGTATAGTACAGGGGAATAATTGGAGAGGCGGCGCGTAACAATTACATCGTCTTGTCCCCCAATAATACACAATATTGGTAATACTCTAATTAATTTCGTATACACATCACTTGAATTATCTAAATTTCAAGGGGGAACATCACATGGCAGCAGCACAATCCAACTCTCTCCAGTCTATTCGCTACAAACGTGGCTCACTTGAGTTACTTGACCAGGTTTCATTTCCCTTAATACTACATGTTTCTTCGTTTTTGTGTTGCTTTATCTAAGTTGAACAATTCATATGTTTGTTTTACCAGAGAAGACTTCCACTTGAAACTGTTTATTTGGATATTCACGGCGCCAATCATGGATGGTATTTTTTCCCCAACTATCTTTGCATTTTATATGTACCATATGCTTGTTCAATCTTCAATACACTACTTATGCTTCGTTTGCTTAAAATTATGTTTTTTTTTTAAAAAATTTTTCTACTACATCTAGGATTTCGATAAGCTACTTGTTCTCTACATTGAGTTTATTATAACTACTTTTTGAGTATTGAGAGGAGGGAATTTTTCTGATTCAAATTATTGTGAATATTGGACAGTTCAAGAATTTGATTTTAACATTTTAATTCATTTTTGAGTTGTGCTTAGTTCGCGGTTTTCTTACTGTTATGAGTTTTCCTTGCATTCAGTATAACCTAATTGTCATTTTTTATGGTAGTCTTATTACAATTTATTGCATATGCTTCAATACTGAGATGCTTTAGAATGTTAAGAACACTGGGGGTGAAGGAGTTGTTTCTCGTTTAACTAGGTCTAAGTGTTCTTGCTATACTAGGGGCACTAAAGGAAAAAAATTTGAATTTTTGAACATACTATCTACTGAAAACCGAAAAGCAATGACCTTTATATATTGTCGATTTAGTTTATGCCCGCCAGTCACTATTAAAATTAAGTTGCATATTTAGGTGTTATTGGAATCTTGGCTGGCGAGTGATTTCGTTGGATAGTTGTGTGCCAATTTTAAATCTTATGTTAGTTATTTGATGAATAATTACTTGCAATATTCATCTGTCGCGTATGTATTATTTTTCATGTCATATACACTCAAGATGGCATATTGAAACAGGGAAGCAATCAAAGATATGGTGGTTCGTGGGGCACCTGCAATTGCTATAGCTGCTGCCCTATCATTAGCAGTAGAAGTATCTACCTTGGATTCTTTTAATGGATCTCCTGCTGATGCAGCATATTTTCTGTCAAAGAAGTTGGAATATTTAGTCTCAAGGTAATGAACATGTACACTTATTGTCCTTGAGCACAATTGGTAGCTAGGTGTAGCTGTAGTGAAGTATTGTAAACAATGGCGTTGCAGACGTAGAGTTTCCCAAACTAGAGCTGATATCTAATTTGTCTTTTTTTAGCCGACCAACAGCAGTGAATCTTTCCGATGCAGCGACTAAACTTAAGGAGATCACAATAAAGGCTGCTTCCTCTGCTTCAGAAAGCAGCGCTGTTTTTCAGGTAGTTCTTATTTTGTGACTAATGTTATAAAATATTGATAATTTACTTTATCTCTTCTTGACATAGTTTTAATAGTCCTAGCCCAATTTCACCTGATGGTTAGATTCATTGACATTTGGAATGTTTCAATCATTTATCCTTTTCTGTTCCTCTCAATTACCATAGGCGTACATTGAAGCTGCTGAAATTATGCTGGAGGATGATGTTGCTTCCAATAAAGCAATTGGGTCATATGGAGCTAGTTTTATTGTACAACACCTCAAAGAGTCTAAAAAGGTCTCTATTCTGACTCATTGCAACACAGGAAGGTAGCCCCCCTTTATCTCGCTTCATCATGTCTATCGCAATCATCTATATCATGATTATTTTTGTCAGATAGCCGATGCGTTGCAGGTATTAAGCATCTAGTGTACATTTATTCTAATTGCTAATCATGTTTGCAGTCTTGCAACAGCTGGCTATGGGACTGCTTTAGGCGTGATTCGATCACTTCATGCAGATGGATTATTAGAAAGTGCATATTGTACTGAAACGCGCCCCTTCAATCAAGTGAGTCGATAACACATATAAACTTGAGCATCTGCTGTGTGGAGGATGAATGTTGAAATACTCTCCCCTACTTGTACGATTGGAACTATAATCTATGATAAATATTTTGGTTGAGTGCTACTATTCAAGAACTTATCCCTTTAAACATGTCGGTATACATGCATGTTGAACTTCTATTTTCCTGTCAATTTCTTCTTGAATATTACAGAACATTCTGTGTAAGTTGTTATCATTTTCACAATCTGAGCAGCTGCATACATTACCCAGACTCTTCAGTTTTGCCCTCATACCCTTGTAGATTGGATATGACATGGGTGTGGGTATGGGATCTGAGTCTGATCCTTTATATGGAAACCGTACACTTTGACTTCAAGAAATCTAGTTCAAAATGATTTACAAGGCCTCACAACAACTTAATTATGGATAGGAATGTCAATAGATTACTGTTTGATTTATGCTATAAATATAACATAAACAATTATGCATGTGTTTTCTTTATTTGTTAGAGGACAGTAATTTAGAAAAGTGAAGTATATGAAGTAGGTATAATTTCACTTATGTGAAGGTTATATGCCGAATCCCCGCACCCGTGTCCAATTTTGGATCCATATCCACGAATCCTAATTTTTTAAAAAATAAGTGTCTGATACTTTGATCCGCACCCGTGTTCAGTGCACGTACCTGAGTCCAGGCTGCATTATTTAGGTAAGGACATAATTTGCCTCCTGCTCCTACTTATCCGATGGGAGCAATCATCTACCAGTGATCAGTTATTATTCAGATCTGGAGCAATTCACATTATTAAACTTTTTGTAAAGCACTTGTTTTTTTAACATATATATTTTTATACTTCCCATCCACATGATATTCAGGATCTGTATAAGGCTATAAGCTGTTGTCTCATTATCACATCCCTAGCAGCTGTATTAATATAGTATATATATACGTCAAGTGTCTTTCCTGCACAATTGTCAGCTATTACTAAGAGCACCAATTCATGTACCGGTTGCTATTGATAATGAAAATCTGATAGCTTCCAGTTTTTTTTAAAATATAATATAAAGAAAGGGTATGGACCTTTAGTGCTTGGATACAAATCGTCAACCCTGTGAAGATAAATCTGTTTCTACTTGTCTAATTTGTTTACACTTGCACATTTAATTTGAATTTTAATGATCGGAACATCCTGAGGTAAAAATATACATCTATGTGCTTGCATGTAAATGATTTTTACACTACCCTTCCTTTAACTGGAAGTGTATATGTTTTACATTCAAATGATCATCTATCATGCACAATATAGGAGTAATGAAGACTTCTAGATTTCAACTGTAGTTGCTTTATATGGTGTCTATAAGCTGTGTCATTGAACAACAATATTTGGTTTAGTATAATAGTCGGCATCAGACTTGACCTTTTTGTTAATTAAAGGGGTCCAGATTGACAGCTTTTGAATTGGTGCACGATAAAATTCCTGCTACTCTCATAGCGGATTCTGCTGCAGCTGCTTTAATGAATGCTGGACGAATAAATGCTGTCATAGTTGGAGCTGATCGCGTGGCTGCCAATGGTACATCAAGTTGCAGATATTGATAGTTACTTTTTCTGTTTTTCTTGGATGATTGATACATATTTTATTAAATTAGCTACCATTTTGACCTAAAAATTAACTTACTTTCAGGTGACACTGCTAATAAGATCGGGACATATAGCCTTGCCCTAGGTGCTAAGCACCACAATATTCCATTTTATGTCGCAGCACCCTTGACTTCTATTGATCTTTTACTTGCTTCTGGACAAGATATTGTTATAGAAGAAAGATCTTCTAAAGAATTACTTAACTCGCGTGGTGGACTTGGCGAGCAAGTTGCTGCATCTGGAATCTCCGTTTGGAACCCTGCTTTTGATGTCACCCCGGCTAACCTGATAAGTGGTATCATTACAGAAAAGGTCCTCTCTCAATTTCTCTCGCTCTCTTCTCCATATACAGTTAGGTTGGTGAACATGCAATTGCAATATCAGCATGTCATAGACAGACAGTTCCTTATATCTAATACTCCCTCTGTTCCTCAATAACTGGCGGTAAAAGTTAAACATAATTAGGTTTGACTGCAAATTATACCTAACTTATTAATATTTTTACAAATTTAAAAATTATATCTAATAGTTAATCAAATATACTTTTTAATAATATTTTTCCATAATTTTTATATTTAATAACACGCCAGTTTTTATATTTTTATATTTAATTATCAGTCAAAATTGGGCTGGTTTGGCTTCAAAATTTCATAACATGCCAGTTTTTATGGTATAGAGCGAGTATGTAATAAGCATAAAAGGGATATTTTTTCAAGGTACTACTAAACGTATAGGTTTAAATTCTACCAACATAATAAATTACTTATTTTAATTTCGGTTCGGTTCTTCGGATCCAGACCCAATTTGCTAGGTCTACTGAGCTATATGTTGCTAGATCAGTAATTTTATATGTATAATAGTGGTAGTACGTACTAATTTCTAAATACTAAGAGCATCTCCAATAGCCTCTTTATTTGAGCTCTTAACTCAAAATATAAAGAAGAGTAAAAATGCAACTCCAATAGGCTCTTCGTGGCTCCTCAAATCACTAAGAGCCCCACTTTCTTCTTTATTTTTAAGAGCCACAACTAGCTCTTAACTTATATTTTATACTAAAATAATCTTTCCACTTTCTTTCTCTCTCCTCCCCATTAGTTCTTTTGTAACTTCAATGTGCTTCAAATTCTAAAATAATAGATAAGGAAGGAGTTTAAAGATTATTGTTGGAGATGAACCTACATTATTTTACTAGGAGCTATTTTTTTTATAATATTTATAAAGAGGGAGCCAAGAGTCTGTTGGAGATGCTCTAAGTAATATAAACCACTTAAATATCACGTATGAACTAGTGATTTGTAGATTTTTTTTATAAATCTTACCACTTAAATATCAATATTGGAATACTCATATATGATTATTTTTTGTAAATTTTATGGAAACTTGATGAAATTTAAATAGAATTAGATATTATTATTTAATTAATCAAATTGATTCCGATTAATCAATCCGATTAATCAACGGTGATCCGATTAATCACTGAAAGGTCCCTCTACCGAATAATGCCGATTTCTGAATTTTGCTGCTCATGGCCAAAAGGTTATAGGCTCAACTCTCTTATACAACATGTCGGGGGGTCGGTTTATGGAAACTGAAATACTACTCATTTGAGTTGGGTAAGGTTATGTACATCCCGCCCTCCTCACACTTACTCCTCGAGCCGGAGAAGTGATGATGTTACCTTACCGTACAAAGTTTCATGCATTGCAAGGATAAAGAGCTTGTTTTTTTTTAAAAAAAACTGTAGGTCACTATAGTTCCTCTTTCTTTTTTCCACAGGGTGTCATAACAAAGTCGAAGCCAGATGCTTTTGATATTAAGGGTTTTGTAGAGAAGATGTCTGGTGTCCCCTAAGAATGAAGGTGTGCTTTTCTCAGAGAGGTGTTGATGATTTTCAGTCCTGTTTAAAGCTCAGTAATTTTAAATCTTATTTTTGATTTACAAAGTTCATGTGATTGGCAAAGTAACTCGTTAATCATTATACTACTGGTTTAACATATTGTTACGGTAATAAGAGTATCTGCAAGTATACTCACTGATTCTTGATCAGCATCCAACACAATGATTCATTGATTCTTATACCAAAGTTTATTGCATCTATCTTGAAATGCTTATGCATGAATATTGTAGTTAGACTTGTAATACTGCAACAATTGGTTGATGCCTACAGTTTCTTAATCCTCTTTGTTCAGTGTGATTCCGAATTAATATTTCTTACAACATTCAAAATTTTATCTTTTTAACTTGTAACGGGATATGAAGCCTTCTTATAAAGGAGTACTTGCTCTAGCGGTATTAGTCACTCTACGGGTTTGATTTTTTTCAGGTGTCTAGTGTATCCATTTAGCAATTCACTTTTGTTAGTTTTTTATGAGTTCTCAGATGTACATGAACATGGGGAGCGGTTGATTCATAATATAAACCAACCCCTTGATGGGTATCCCAAGTAAACAAGGATTAAAAGAGGCTCAATGGGTTAATAATCCTTATAGGAAAGAAATCCAATATTATATTTGGAATATATTAAATGAGGGAAACTTAACATATATATGTAACTTGCTTCTAAAGAATAGAAGTATGAGTTTAAATAAAATCCGATATCAAATAATATTATGTGAGCTTGATTCGCAACTTAAAAGGGGATCCCCTCTGAAACTCTGTTATATCCTGGAAATAATCCTCTCGAACTCGGTTTCAAAATACATCTATTCTACTTTTATAACTCTATACGAATATCCGATTATGAATTTAATCTTGAAGTTTAGTCCGTGATGAAAATTTGAACTGCTTCCTAGCTCTAGACTAGGCTTTCATGATGCATTTAGCAAAATCACACGTACTCGAAAGAGTTAGACATACTGTGGTTGTCCCAACATGCCTATATATCACAAAAATAGATTCAATCATAACAAAATAATGGTCCCAAACAAAGGACCGATTTTTGTTACCAAGTATAATGTGCCACGAGTCCTCCATTTTCTGGGAATGGAGGTCACTTCTGCATTCCCTATCCAATATTCTTCTATTTATGTATCCATGTTATATTTCACGTCTTGCACATGGCTCTCACCCGCTCCTTTATATGATGATCACAAAGTCTGGCATGCATGACATCTTTGATACCATGCATTTAGGAAAGAAAATAATTAAACTCTGTGGCGTACTCCTATTTGCTTTAAAAAATGATTAGGATACCAGCTTTACTGATTGTTGCTGTTTTGTTATCGAGCTATAAGGAAGGGTAAGGTCCACCTATGTAGACATACTAGAGAATACAATTCCATACCATTGATAGGTACATCACTCTTATGCAAGTCATGGTTATTTTTTTATATAAAAGAATGAAACATTTAGAAAGTCCCTAATGCTTAAAGGGTCCAATTACCTGTCAACCGAGTGCCGTGGAGAGTTTATCTAATACACTGCACCAGGGGCGTCGGATCTATATATCAAGGGTTCAGATTAAAACATTTTCGCGGAAAATTTCCGCGGATCGGACTTTTCTCTTTCCGTAAAAGTCCGATCCGCGAAAATTTTATGCGGAAAGGCAAAAAAATAAAAACTCAATCTGGTCTCTTAAAATAATGATCTAAGGGTTCTGAAGTAGTATGTTAGATAAGGCTTATATAACACCCGGTTGATAAGGATTAGCACCCATGCTTAAAATGGTTATTTTTATTTTTTGCGTAGGAATTTACATCTTACTTCACATTTTAAGTAGCATCGCTGGATAGTAAAACTTTTACCATAAAACTATGAAGCGCTGTGGGACTTATGTGCATGTGTTTTGTACTACGATAAGATATCAAATCACCAAGGATGATGGTCCAGCGCTATTACATCCTCTCCGGCAGGAACATCTTGATTACGATTTATGATTAGAGAGCAAGAGGTCGATAGTTCAAGTTTCTAGGAAAGATCACGTGTTTAGATAGGGAAAATCATATTTGGCTTCTTTTTAAAAATAATTTTAGAATCCATATGGTCTGTGTTCTGCATCATTCTTGAATTTAACATGACATGAAAAATAAGTAGAGGAAGAAAAGTTGATTGAGCTCTTGTTAGGGATTAGATGTGAAATTACAAACATAAAATATTTTTCACATGCAACAACTCCCAACAACTATACTCATAGTCATAGACCCCCTCAGCCCCTTCTTGGCACTAATTATTGGACCTCTAGCCTCATAGTATTAAAAAGAATAATTATCAAATTTCAATGTAATCACACCAAAAAAGTTGACATGCACAAGAATTGAAGTCATAGAATATCTATCTTCTTTGAGTACTAATCTGTGACCCGGATATAATGATAATCGATACCAGAAGCATCTGCACACATTATTCTCGTTCTCTGTTCTCTATTCTAAGTTTCTAACTCAGACAAAACAGCCGTTTTCTTGAAAATTACACAGATAATGAAGGACTATAGTTGTGGTTTCTTCATTTTCTTTCACATACTTACATAACTGCAAGGGTGCCCAAAAATGAAGACTTCTGTGGTTGAGAAAACAAAAGAGGTTGTAGATTTTTACGTGGTTATTTCACTCTAGCCTTAGCTTTCATGTGTTATTTTTACAAGTCAGTGTTAGCACAATAAACTCTAATTCTTGAGAAACCTGTTTCGAGAAGGTACCCATGTCAGATTTGGAAACACAAATACCTGTATTACCCGTAGTCAAAACAAGCAATTCTGCTCAAGTTGAAGTGAAGATGGTGAAATGTGATTCTTGTGGATTTACAGAGGACTGCACTCCAGAGTACATAATGCAAATCCGCGAAAAGTACAATGGAAGATGGATTTGTGGCTTGTGTGTGGAGGCTGTGAAAGATGAAGTTTTGAGATCAGATGGAAATATAAGCACTGAAGAAGCTTTGGAAAGACACAACACTTTCTGCCTAAACTTCCAATCTTCAAGCCCCCCTTCGACTACCTTGGAGCACCCAATATTCGCCATGGGAAGAATTCTCAGAAGAAGTTTAGATTCTCCAAAAGGTCTTCAATCAACTCCAACTAGTCCAGTTCAAAGGGTTCGTCCTCCTTCGTTGCTTCGTTCTGAGAGTTGTTTCTCTTCTATGTCTTTATGAGTCACATATTAGTATTACTCGAGTACTAGACCAAGCACTTTCTAATCAAACCTGCAAAGTACCAGTGAACTGGCAATAGTTTATTAATCTCTTTGGGTTTGAACTAAAGAAATTATCCCGAAGCAAATTTAACATGTATATTAACTGTGCTTTTAACTCGAGGAATGTTAGACAACGAAGTTAAAATTTCAAATCTTGATTTCTTGATTATGGCGGTGTGTAGAAAATCCAAAAAACCAAAGCGTTAGCAATATTTTGGAAATACAAACGAGCAGTCCTTGGCCTTTATTTTGGTCAAGTATTCAAACATTTATTTTTTCTGCAATTTAGATTTAAGGAAATGTGTAGAAACAGATACAGAAAGGAGGGAGATACAAGGTTCAGAGAAATACGAAAGAAAGAGAGGCATAATTCAGAACACGTCAAGAAGTTATTAATTTCGTGACTCATACAATGGACTCCTCTATACTTGATACAACTTGAAATTTACGGAATTAAGCTAAATTAACACTACAAATAACGACACTCATATTGAAAGTTAAAATTTTATTATGCCAAATTTTCGGGTTTTAGAGCCGAAATTTGGTAGTGAAACCAGTTTTCTGCTGAACTGATACTTCTACTCTTGTCTTTAGACCAGTTTCCAGCTCAAATCTAATTTCAAGGTAACAATTTTTAATCATTTCACATAATTCCCTTCTTGGCATGCCAGTTACACTCTGGCTCTTGTTGCTGACCTTGGGCATTCCTTCTGCCATGATATTAAACTTCATGGGAGACATCATTGCTAAGACTGACAAGGAAATGCCAGTTTCCTTGTCTAGATGTAGATGGGGAGTTGTTAGTTTGAGATGCCTTTCCCCTCCATTGAAGTCGGCACATGAAACCACCTGCTCATCATAGTCATATACATATTACAATCTTCAGTCCATTGTAATGCTGATGATAACTTTGTTCTTGTAAACATATAATCTCTTTGCTTCTTGCAAGCCAGCTCTGTTATTACAATTCTGAGCCCCTCACTCCTTGCAAAACCAGTAATTCCTTCCCAGAGACTAAATTTGGAAGACAATCAGTATCCGCTACCATTTTTCTAGTGACCTGCTTGAACCTCTAACATCCAATGTTCTTGCAAAACATATACAGCTCTTGCCACCTTGAGCTTCCCGCTTTATACAACAGCTAAAAGATTTTAGGTAATCGCTCACAAATGCTCAAAGCTTCGTTGCATATTAACAAGTCACTGTATTAACCTTGCCAAAAGATTCCCCATCTCCAAAAACAAGCCTAGCAAGCAAACTGCATGGCTTTACGTATGACAATGGATCAAAAACTATTGGACTAGAGCCACACTAGGATAAAAGGTTTTAGGGCCATTTTAAGGACAGTTTGATGGACCGCCTTCATAAACTCAATAGGTAATCTGCATAAGCATTCCTAACGGCTTAATAAACTAGTTTTAAAAAGAATAATGACTGAAATGTTACGACATTATTGTATGACTCTAGATTTTCTAGTTGTCCTTTAGCTTTTCACTCTCTCCCATTAATATCCTTTAGCTTTTCACTCTCTCCCATTAATATACAACTCTTGGTTTTTCACATCCATGTACTTATGTTTAAGAAGCCTATAAAAGGCTTGCATGTACATTATCTTGTGATATGAAAATACAATCTTGAGTTCTCTCTTTTCTCTCTTATTCTCTCTATAAATTATATATATATATATATATAT